>JAODKC010000095.1:31217134-31250794 GCA_026777985.1 Mormyrops attenuatus | reverse complement strand
AAAATTCCCATGCCTCTTCAACAGTTTTGCTGTTTAACTCCATCCAGTTTACAGTTTCTAATTTCAGTCTCATTCCACTAAAGTTAGCCTTCTTAACACTGTATACTTTAGTTTTGGACTTTGCTCTTTGGACACCAAAATTAACCTCGAATTTAACCATGTTATAATCACTACCGTCTAGTGGTTCTAAAACCTCTAATTTTCCAATCCTTCCCGGGTTATATCAAGAACGGCTTCTCCCCTGGTAGGGGTATTAACAAACTCAGTAAGAAAACAATCCTGCACTAATTCCACCATCTCAAGTTCATTTACAGAAGAGCCGGAGACTAAGTCCCAGTGTATCCCAGGTAAATTAAAATCACCCATAACCACCACATCATTTTTAGTACTGATAATCCTTATATTATCATATAACATTCTGCTTTCCTCTGCAGCTATATTAGGTGCTCTATAACAAACTCCGACAATTAGGCCAATTGAGTTTTTAGCATCTAGTTTTACCCATACAGCTTCTGTACTTTTATTTTTATCAGTGAGCTCCCTTGCCTGCAAGTTTTCTTTTACATATACTGCAACACCACCTCCCTTCCTGCCTATCCGGTCCCTACGGAACAACGTATAATGATCCATATTATATTCATCTCCATCATTGTCACTCATCCATGTTTCAGTTATTCCTATAATGTCATAAGTGTCTGATGAAATTAAAGCCTCTAAATCATGAATTTTATTTCTAATACTCCTAGCATTTAAGTACAGACTGCAAAGGGTAGGCCTCTTGCAGTGCCCACCTGTAATATTAATAGGGGCTTTCCGTCTCTCCCTACCTATATTCTTAACTAACCGCCATGCCCCCCCAGACCCTAGTTTAAACATTCCTCAACTACTCTACACATATGCCTCCCCAAAACACTGGTTCCCCTCTGGTTCAGATGCAAACCATCTGGCTTGAACAGGTCCCACCTGTTCCAGAAGGTCTTCCAGTGCCCCATATACCTAAACCCCTCTTTCCTACACCACCCTTTTAGCCACGCATTTAATCTCCTTATCTCAGCTAACTTAGCCTGGCTTGCACGTGGCACGGGAAGTATTCCAGAGAATACCACCATGGATGTTCTGCTTCTAAGACTTCTACAAATTTATCCTGCAGAACAGCCCTCCTGCCCTTGCCTATGTCATTGGTGCCAACATGCACCATGACCACTGGATCCACCCCGGCTGGGGCCAAAAGCCTGTCCACACGATTCCCCTAGCAACACCAGGCAGGCAAGACACCGTACAGGACCCTCTATCACGGGTGCCCACATAACTATCTACACCTTTAATAATTGAATCCCCTACTACCACAACCTCCCTCTTCCTGGCGGGAGGGGGCTCCTCAGTGGCCAAGGACCCACCTGCCTCCCCAGTCACTTCTGGCTCTAAAGCTGGAAGCACCTGAAAGCGGTTAGACACCGTGAACTGTGTACGCCCTTTTCTACATCTACGACCTACGTTCACCCAGCTCTCTCGACCTACCTGTTCATCATTCTCCCCCCTCCCCACTTGTGGCGTACACACCACCTCCCTAACAGGCTTATTAACTCTCTCCTTTAACTCATTATTGTGTTGGATGAGAGCCAGTTGCTCCTCTAGGTCACCTTGACCATGAGTGAGTCCACTAACTGACATCGCTCGCAGATGAAGTCCGACTGGACGCAAGCATCCAGATGGGCAAACATCTTGAAAACACAACACTGAGCTGGCCCCATAATTAACTAACTTACTATGACCCAGTCCTTTACTCCCAGCCCAGTATATTAATATAGTGAATTAAAACTCTTAGTTGATCTAATTAACGTATAGTTACAACAATAAAGTGCCGAGTATAATAAAAAACTAAATTAACACTTTAGTTAAGACAGAACTATTTAAATTATCCGACAGCGTCCGAGATAACAACCTTGGAAATGAAACTTTTAAAATAATCAAATTAACAATTATGTACCCAAGACTAACTTCCTACTGAACCTCGTTTAACTAAAATAAAGTGAAGTTGCTCTAGGAAGGCCGAAAAACCACAAAAAAACCTCTCATAGCAGGCTACTGCCGGAGTGGGAAAAAAGTGGAAAATGTCCTCCCGGCCCCGACTGGAGACCGAGCAAAGCTCAGGAGCAACTGTCCTTTTCCGAGTTAACGTTACCGGTATTAGATATCACCCGCGGGTGTTTGTAGCGAAGGTACGCGGACAGAAACGACGCTCACACGACACCTGCAGCTGTCAGTAACACTCGCGCTGTTTATAAACAAGGACAGACAAGCACTCACGCCGACCGAATTATTATTATAATTATTATTCTACATAGTATATAGCAGGAAAAAACAATTGCAAACAAGGTTCAGAAAATTAGTTGTATGATGTTACATCACACAGTTATTAAACCCAGGGTCTTGACAAAGGTATGAACTGAATTGAATGTCTTATGAGAATGCCACACCTCCAGTAGAGCCACACCTCCCAGCAGGACCCCACATCCCAGTGAAGTGATGTGACAAGGCTGTCTAGGGAATACAATACTGTGTTTCAGTTGGAGAATCGGTTTTGAATGTTAAAATATCAGTGTTTTTTAAGCTTGGTAATTTAAATGTTTATGTTATAGACAGCAGGAAATGAATCACTACCATGATCAGCTGCCCATAAGGCATGAGACAGGAGAAGACTTTCAGGGGCCCCGAATAGTAACTCGAGAATCTGCCCCCTGTGATCTGCCCCCGAATAGTAACTCGAGAATCTGCCCCCTTTGATCTGCCCCCTTCCCCCATCGTCAACAACAGAGTTGGCCTGCACTGAATATCGGAATTAATAGTACTGATAACAACCGTGGTATTGGATTGAATCAGATAAAAAAGAAAATCAGTGGTATCACCCATCCCTATTTTGCATGCAAAATCAGTCATGGAAACGTTCATACTTCTCATTCCTGTCAAACGTGCACAGTGGATGAGGACCAGCATGGTCAGTAGCTGCACAGACACAAAATCTTGATGCTGCATGCGTTCAACCACAGAGAACTGCATTTACGTCAGTCACATCATAAATGTCGATGTGGACATCTCCGCATCTGCATGCAGATAAGCATGAATAGGCCTTAGCATGTGACTCTATATTCACACTGACCTAGAGCAGTGTTTCTCAACCCAGTCCTCGGGGGGCCCGAGACAGTCCACTGCATTTCCTCTGTGCCAGCCAGAAGATCACATGTAATTGGAGGATGGGAGGGAGGTGCTATATTATAACTCATAGAAGAGTCATAAACCTGAAACAGATGTTTAATTAGACTCTGACAAATCACTTATGGGTATAGGAAATATACAGATTGACTCCAAGGACTGAGTATAGTTTTGCTTCTGCTTGCTCTCATGGCTCTCACTATTCTTTACGTTTACAATCTTCGCTCTTCCTTGGAAATCCCCTGCTTTGTTCATTACGTATTGGTCGTTGTATGCAGGTGACAGAATGCACTCATCCCTTGAATTTGTCCCATCTTTTAAATCATTCACTCCCTCCCCCTATTCTCGCGCTGGCATCAACTCTAAAGCACAGCCCCAAATTGCTGAATTCTGTGTAAATAAAGAGTCACGCTCAAATCCCCATTGGTGCACATTATGATCTGGCCAGCTGATTGAAATTCCTGAGCGAGAGGATTGATGCGGACGTGTGACTCACGGCCTTGTTCATTAGGTGTGAGAAATCCCCTGCTGTCTGTCTATTTATGCCTGCAAAACCGTGGCTATTTCTGCCACGCTGGATGTGTCAGTGATTCTCTCGCTGCTCCAGTTCTCCAGTTTGAGTCACTGCACCGGGTCTCCTGTATACGGTTTTGTTCAACAGCTGTTCCTTGCCTTTCCACATGTCTGACTGAATGAATAAGAGAACAGAAAGTGCAGCTACACCTCACCACAGGGTATCATTAACTGCTGTTAAAGACGTTAATAATCTCTGAAAGGATCAAACTAAATTCTGCTAAAATGAGTGTTATGTCAATAAATTATGATTATTTAATAAATGTACAATATTTTAGCTGTATAAGTAGTAATTATTAGCTACACAGTAAGAGCAGATATATTCAATTTTAGTAGACATATAATCTGATCCATCCATGCATCTCCTGTCATATTGTATGTTTTTGTTTTGGGGGGGGGGGTGACCCCCCATATGTTTCCTAGGTTATTTATTTCCTAGGTTGTGTGTCCCCAGCAAATCCAGCACCCAGTGTGTTTGCCTGCCCCCACCCCTCACACCAAGGGCTCTCTCTGTTTGCCTTCTCAGTCTCGGATTGAATGGCTTCTTTCTATTGGTCTTCATAGATTTTATACATTTTCTATTTAAACTGTATGGTTGACCTGCCCCTCTCTCACTTAGAAGTACCTGAAACAAAATCAAAACACAAAAGTTTTGTCATACTTGCGCTGTTGTTTACTGTGGTGCAGATCTATAGGAAATAATACAACCTAATGTCTTGTGTTTTTGTAGAGGATAAGTTTCATTCATTGTCTGTTAGCTTCCACCTCTTACCTGATTATTGTCTTACTCTTTCTAACACCAGTGACTGTTCTGGAAAACCAGGGGCCTCTATGTTCTCTGTGTAACAAAGACCTCTATGTGTCTCATGTTCAGGGTGAAATTATTGTAACCCTTTATTGGTTGAACTGAATGCCACTCAACACATTTGCCCATCTACTGAACATGAGCAATGAGATTGATACAGATATTTCTGAAACTCGTTAAAAAATCTTGATTGGCCAGAAAACACCAATAGCTTCTAACCAGTATAAACATAGATATAAATTATGTAATCTGCAGGCTACGAGAAGAAGATTAAAGTACTGTAATGTCTGTTACTCATTAACCTTTATTTATTTGATGGATTCTGTTTCTCAGTGCAGAAAACCAAGGCATTAAGTGACAGAAAAAGGACACTTAATCACTGTGCATCATGCAGAAAAACATTACCCAATCATAACAACTGTGTAAAACACTTCTTGCCAAAAGAGACATTTAAGATATCTTTTAAAATAAGATTTCTCTCAGTCCATACAGCTCTAAATAAGATCATCATGTAGCAAACTGGCAAAAGCTAACAATACACATACATAAAGGTGACAGTGGTTGGAGATCTCCCTTTGGAGTGGGACTCAGCAGTCCTGAGTCTCAGGGGGAATCATTCCATGCCACAGAGCTCAAAATAAGAAAAGGACGCCAATTTCCAATCTTTCAGACCTGAAACTGCCAGATAGTGTGATGCAGAACAATGTGGCAATCTTTAAAGGGCAGAGATCAAGCAGATATGGTAGTTTTATCCTTAGTTAGCTGAGTACACCAACCCCAAGGTGCCAAAGTTAATATAAGCTCCAGCTGGTAGCCAGTAGCGGGAGATGAGGTGGAGGAGCATGTGTATGCCTTTGTTGGGGGGTGGGGGGGGGGGGGTGGACATAGTTATGTAGCAGTGTTCTAGATCAGTAAGGGAGGTTTGCTGTGAAAAAATTACAGTAACCCAGCTGAAAGGTGACCATATTGAACAGCTGGGCTGTCAACTTTGTGAGATACGGACAGATCCCTTGGATATTGTACATTGGCAGTAGCATGTTCTTGGTGCTACCTGCTGGGAGGATGTGAGCTTCCTGCCAATGAAGCTGGCAAGGACTTCAACATGAAATTATTTAGTGTGATGGTGAGCTCAGAGAAAAGTGGTGGGCTTACTGTGATATGGGCAGTGTGTCTGCAGCAGGGCAGAAGCCATGGTGTGGCAGATGCTGGTGAAACAGACAGCAAGTCAGAGGGAAATCTGAGTGTCGAAATAGGAAATTAAGGTCCAGCATTTAAACATATTTCAGCCAGCAATTTGACCAAATGAATCAGACTTTCTTTGATGGTTCAATAAGTATCTTGTCAACGATGTATGAAATGCATGGTGTTGATCTTATGTTCATATTGAGCCATCTCTAAATAAAACATTACACAACTGGGTACAGAAATAACTGGTTCTGCTTCAGTGTATTTATTAAAGCAAATAAGATGCTAAATGCGAAAAACGTGTGGAAATAAATATGGGTTAGAGGAAAATTGGTAGGATGACGAGTGGATTGAACCTGGGTTAGTAACTGGCTTAAGAAAATATATATTATTTGAAGGAATAAATCTGGGCACGAATGACAGTCATTACGGATTTAGTTATTGGAGCATCTCCTCTGTATATAGTTTACCTGACACTAATTGACCTTTGACACTGCTCCTGTCAGAGTATATATTAAGGCACTGTTTGAACCTTTAAATACATTTGTCCATGTCCCATCATCCTTCTATACCCATTGTTTGCATGACTGATTGCAATCTGAAGCTACAAAATCAAGCTTCTCATTATGTACTTAAAGCCTTTGCTTAATCCCATTATCTCTGTGCTAAGCTGATTAGGCACATACAGAGGCAGTTTCTCAGATGACTCTCCCAATAAAGGAAAGACAACAGAAGGCATCACACTTGACTGAAAATATTAGACTATCATTTGTCTGATGTATTAATAAGCAAATTCAAACAATGAGGATACTAATAAGTGAATTGTTTTAGTGAATCTGCTTTTGGGTAGTGCTTAAATGGAGATTTTTTGTGTATAGCTTGGGAGATGCCATCGTGTGTGACTGCTTGAATGTATCTGTCCAAAACTACATCCAACCCAGTAGACTTGTATGCAACCCGTACACAGTGTCAGAGCACGAGCACAATGCATTCCCCTGTGCAGAGCAAGCCACATTAATGTAAGCTGTGCTAACAGCACCTTCGCTAAACCTTGTATGTTAAATACTGGCAGCCAGGGATCAGAAGCGACGTACTCCTGCCTCTTATCCATTTATCCCTGTACCATCAGCACCTCATCACCGTAGCACTGCACCTGAACTTCCCTTAGCAGAGAGCCCTTTCACAAAGAAGCCCTTATAAACCTCTGTTTATCGATAATTAGCTTGCGATAATGCCTTTGTCTGTAGTAAGTTATCCAGGAAGTAGGATGTCTATGATTAAACTGTAAATGTTCCACAGTTAGTATTGTACTAGTTCCTCCTCAATACATACATCAGATGAAGTAGTGAATGCAAGGAATATGTGATCAAGAACCACTTGATCAAGAACAATGTGATCAAGAACCCTCATTTTTGATTTCTGTTTCTGTAAATACAGTACTGTATTCTTGTTGCACTATTCTGCTGTTGGTGCCTCTGACAACTAAGTAAGCTGCTGTCATGCTTTCTGATTCTGGCCGTTTGCTTAAACATAGATGCAGTGTAACTGCGAGTCTCATTAATAAACCCCAGTGGTTGCACTGTGGTCCTCATGCAAAGGTCTGCAGCACCGTTTTTGGCTAACAGCAACATTTTAAACTTGGCCACTTTCCCTACCCGGTCCTCAGGGACCCGGAGCTGGTCAACGCTTATGCTCCCTCTTACTAGGAGCTATTATTATATTGTGATGCTGTGAGGCTGCTCAGTTTGGGCTGATTATGTAGGTTAATGGCATGCCTTGTGCAGCCCTGCTTGTATGTGTTATTGTGGTTCTTAATGTGCATCCATGTATCTGTATTGTAAATAATGAAAATTGTAATTGTGTACTGTACCACATGTAAAATGGTTTTCCTAGTGTCGCACCCCAAGTGCGTGTGTTTCAATTGTGCCTAACCCTGGGTGTGTGCACCCCATGTAACTAGTTGACTCACTTTGTCTGTGCTGCTGTTAGGGAGAGTGCATTGGCACTAGTCTGTCTAATAAAGGTGGCACTTCCATTTTAAAGATGGAATCTCCTTATTATCAACATTACCCACGAGCTTGCCACAATATACCTGTAATCTTCAGTCTTCAGTCTCTAGGCCTGCTAACTATAATGACTCCACCAATGTCTTAAATGCTTCAAATATAAGAAGCAATTCAGTAGTACTGCTCTGTGAATCTGAGATATTGCAGCTCTGCTCAGTGGGGCAGGCTGATGTTTATGCCTTGCTGCTTGTGGACTGGGAGGTGCTCTTTCATAAATCAAACACTGTATATTTTGGGGGAATGAATTATACTTCTCAACGTAATACTTAGATGTGACTTATTTCATTGTGCATTTTTGAAAGATTTCCCTGAATCGGGACCTCCTACCAGGCATGGTATTGCTGAGACTCTCTGAGTCAGCAGAGGGATGTATGCGATGATGTAAGTGATTGCACTGGTGCTTTAGGTCGTTTTAATATCCTCATGATGGGAAAGCTGTTGTTCCTGAATATGTACTGACTTTGGTTGGAATCCAAGACTAAAATTCCACAAGACTGCTTGCTGACTGCAAATCTGGCCTCTGTTGTCTTTTCCTGCAGCAGCACCAGTGGTACGGCAGTGGAAAAATAGTATAGGGGCAGAACTGTATTAAATAATTCCAGTGTGAAATCTGAATGATTTCATTGATGACATCATACCAATGTTGGCATTTACTGCCATTGTACTTTGCCTCCTTTTTCCAAAAGTAGGTTCAAGGTGAGTTGATGCGAGTCTATTGATAAGATGTTATTGAATATGAGTGAAGAGAAATGTAGAGGGTGGCTCACTGGATGTATCGTTTGGGCTTGGAACTTATAATTACTGTTAAACACAGTACAAGGAATAGAGCCATAGTGAAAAGTGAGTAAATGAGAAACATGACAGTTATCCAGAGAAAATACAGAGAGGAAAAGTATTCAATGTCAATAATCTATTCTTAGTCTCCTTGCCATTTAGTGATGATCTGCTAATAATAATAAATGGTCAAAAACTCTTTTATTTCTGAATTAAATAAAACCAATTTAAGATTAATATAGCAAAATAATAAATGCAGTGAACATTATAAGCACTGGTTAAAAATGTTGAAATGAGTTATGAAAACAAAGGGTTTTACTAGCATGTTGTCTGCTTTAGAGAAGTGCGGCAGTAGCATGACGTTACGCAGAGGTGCGGCAGCTGCTGTGCAATAGCAGGGGGGAATATTTCACCACTATGCAGGATATTCTTGGAATAATCAAGGGATATATTATATTTTTTTTGTCATTTTGTCAGATATGCTTTAATATCACTAGCTGTCAACTCATTGCACATGACATAATATTATGATGGCATGAAGACACTGAAGAGTGGAACAATATTATAGGAACATCGTTAAGACATAAAGACTGCTGTGTTTTTATTTATGTTATGCTTAAGGTTTTCGGAATAGAGACAATTATTTTACAAAACCAGTTACATATAGAATTAAATATTGTGATGGATATTGCGTTGGGGAAATATAAAAAATGCAATTAAACATTTGGGTAAGTTATCAGAACTATTACCAAACTAAAACTATAACTTTTTTAATCTCTTTTCAAATTAGAATTATTTAATGAAAGTTCAAAATAAGCAGCTTAGATATTACCACAGAGGCCTAAACCACCAGTAAGAGTCACTGGCATGCCTCTTTTGACCTGCACTGACTCTTTGGAACTGCCCCACTGGCTTATGTTGCAGTAGCTGAAAGTGTCCAAATGACCCCAAACATCAGCAGGAATCCATCCATACACACAAAGCTTACAGGCATGCTAATGGGCCAGGGTGCCCTCTGCCTGCAGCATGGCTGCCAGGCTAATGCTGAAGCGTAACACTGTGCTCCAGAACAAAGCCCATCCCTCAGGTGTGTGAAGGAGTCCCGCCTTGGATCTGTAAGCAAAAGATATGGCATTTCACACTTTGGCTCTGAGCATAGCGAGAGTCATTCTGAGAAGCAGCTTGCTGGCAGCTTAGAGAAGGAAGTATTGTTTTATGGGCATAAAGTAATCCTGGTCTTTCACTGTGGTAAATTGGATTCTGTTACTATGCACTGTGTACCATACTATGGATTTTTTTTCCCTCATCATGAAATATATAGGACTCATCTGTGCTGATTGAGATTCTTGATTTAAGTGTCTAAACCATGTGTTTGACATTTATAACGAAGATCTATTATTATCGTAGAAGAAATGTCACTGCTGGATGCTTCTTGGTAGCAAGAACACAAAGATTGTACTTATGGTCTTGGCAAGACTTGCTTTCCAAGAGCAAACTTGGGGTGCAATGAATCATGGGATTGGACTCTTTTGGCAAGGTTATAACCGATGTATCCTTGATATTTGGGGCGGGGCAAGAAAGACATCCGAGGATTTTTACCGTCCTTCGTATTTCTGTTCTTAGTATTGGAACTGGTTTACTGCAATGGAAGACGACATAAAACGGGTACACAAGAACACAATAATAATAGGTTTTATTTGTATAGTGCCTTTCTCAAGGATGCTTCACAATGCAAAAAATACAATAAAGCAATGCACATACTGCAAGAACAGCAACAGCAAAACAACGACAATGAGAATGTTACATACTGGTAGACACATTATGGCATTCCTGAAATAAATTTCGAGTTTTCAAGTGATGCTTGACAATTTGCAAGTACGGTCAAGCACGCATATTGAGAAACACCCAGGATGACCATCTAATCCATGTCACAAAGGACACTTTGAGGTAGGACAGGATTTGTAAACTACCATTTCAATTAAAAGGACCTGGATTTCACTTAGGCACAGAGTTCTTGCCCTGTGTTGACTGATCAGTTGCTTACGGTGGCCAAGAAAGCCCAACGAAATTCAACGAAATTCAAACACTTACGTTGTGTTGTTGCTAGTTGCAGTGCGTTTCCCTAGTTGCGGTTGTTTTCTGTATTTGTGGCGCATTTGTGAATGTGCAGCGCCTTTATAAAATGTGGTTCACCTGTGTTGTCATTTTGATGAAAGTGTTTTCTGAATTTGTGTAGCGTCTTTGAATTTGCAGTGTGTTTGCAGGTTCGTTATGAACTTGAATAATATGCTTTGTTGCTTTGCCGTGCGTTTTTCTATTAGACGTGCATTTCTTTATTTTGAATTTCGTTGGGCTTTCACAGCCACCGTACAGTAGTTGCTTATAATCATGCATGTGTCACTAATGTTAATATGAAACAGCTGGACGAGTCTTTCAATCAAGGAAACAAGCCAATAAAAGTACTAGACGAACCAAACAATTTAGCTGAGCACAGGACCTTTTCAGTTTTAAAGTAGTTTGTAAAACCTGAAGTAGTTCATATCATCCCTCCTGACATGGAGTAGGTGGTTACCCTAGAAACACCTCATGTCTTTACTACAAAGGGGTTAAATCCAGTGTAGGAAACTTAGTTTGCAATTCAATTTATTTATATGTCAAATGGTTTTCTCCGCAGGGACTAACAAGTTAGGGCATATAATTACTCTGTCAAACAGACAAAGCGAATCGATCTCATAATCAGCAAGTATTGGTAGTCTCTTGTGGTGCCACAAGTTGTGTATGCTGCAGTACAGCCTGTGTCAATGATGGAGGGCCAAGCTGCCTCAGAGGGTAAGGCCCCAAGCCTCACCGCCTAGGAGGGTAAGGCCCCAAGCCTCACCACCTCAGATTGTAAGATCATTGCTTCAAGCCTGGCGGTTTGAAGCCCCTCTGCATGCCCTGTGAGTGTCTGCAATTTGCATGTTCTGTGGGGTTCTTTTGATTATTCCAGTCTCACCCTGAAAATAAATATGAATAAGATGTAAGGCAAATTAAAATATTTAAAATCTCTTGGCTCTGGTGTGTGTGTGGTAGACTGGCATCCCGTCCTTGCTCTGTATGTGTGTGCAGTTTGCATGTTCTCCCCTTTCTTCCTTAAGGTATCCTCTTGCCATTTGCATTTAGTTGCAGTTGCATTAGTGTTTCAAAGTTACATGTCCACCATGTATTATTGTGAGTGCAAGCAAGTATATGAATTACAATAAACTGCTATCCAATCCAGAGTGTATGTCAGTCATGCATCTTTTATATATTATACATGTAAGGAGCACTTCACTTTATTGAAACCCATCCATCCTTCCATTTTCTGTAACTACTTGTTCTATTCAAGGTCGTGGGGGATCTGGAGCCTATCCTAGAAACTACAGGCATAAGGCAGAGAACAATTCAGGATGGGGCTATCACTCACACACACGCACAGTCGTGTAATCATATCTTTTTGGGGGCTGCTTATTCATTTCTATGGGAAAAATGCTAATACCAACTATGACAACCCTAACCATAACTCCAATTCATTTTAGCATGTCTTTGGACTGTGGGTAGAGAACCTAGGGAAAACCTCATGATGACACAGGGAGAAACACATGGAACTACAGCAGGGACTTGAACCCAGGTCCCAGAGGTGTGAGGCAACAGTGCTGACTACTGCACCACCATGCTGCTCCTTTGCTGCAACCCCATTTAGCTATTTAATGAAAATATAAATTTTCATTGTCAATAGCATTATTAATTAATTATTAAACGCAATGGTATAATAACAAGTATCCTACACAATTTATAAATATACACTGAACAGACATAACATTAAAAGCACCTGCTTAGTATTGTGCAGGTTTCCCTTGTGCCGCCAAAAGAGCTCTGACCATTCAAGACATGGACTCCAAAAGATCTCTAATGGTGTCCTGTGGCAACAAAATGTTAGCAACACATCCTTTAAGTCCTGCAGATTAAAAGGTGGGTCCTCCATGGATCAGACTTGTTTATCCAACTCATCTGACAGATGCTCAATCAGATTGAAATCTGGGAAATTTGTAGACCAAATCAACACTTTGAACTCTTTTTCATGTTCTAAAAACTATTCCTGAACATATTTTTGCAGTCTGATTATCCTGCTGAAAGAGGCCATTGCCATTAGGGAATACAGTACTGTTGTCATGAAGGGATGTAATTGATCTGCAGCAATGTTTAGGTAGAAGGTATGTGTCAAAGTAACATCCAGAAGAATGACAGGACCCAGTGTTTCCCGGCAGAACATTGCCCAGAGCATTATTCTGCCTCCACCTGCTTGCCTTCTTCCCATAGTGCATCCTGGTTCCATCTCTTCCCCAGCTAAACGATGCACATGCACCTGGCCATCCATGTGACGTAACAGAAAAGGTGACTCACCAGACTCGGCCACCTTCTTCCACTGCTCCATGGTCCAGTGCTGACACTCACATGCCCATTGTAGGCACTTTCTGCGGTAAACAGCGGTCAGTGTGGGCACTCTGACTGGTCTGCAGCTATGCAGAGGACAGGCTTGAGAAGCACTGGCCTAGCCATTCCAGTTTGCCCCTTGTCAAAGTCCCTCAGATCCTTACACTTGCCCATTTTTTCGGTTTCCAATTCATCAGCTACAAATCCTGACTGTTCTCTTGCCAATTATGTACTGCCACCATGTACCATTGTAATCATATACAATGATATATGTCATATATAATGTCATATGTTATTGACTTCACCTGTCTGCGGTTTTAATGTTATGACTGACCAGTGTAAATACTTATTTGCCACGAAAAACAAACTGTTCATGCCAGCTCTCATCATCCTGTGCTGCCATCTGAATGGGCATGTGTCAAGTAATGTTTAGTCTCCCAGACTAAAAGGGATTAACTGCAGTATCCACATTAAGTACATAGTTACAAAGGATCTTATCAGAAAAGCACAGACAGTGAAAGCTTTCCTTCCCTCTCACTTTCTCTTTCATGTTCATGCACACACACATGCAAATAAGCTACTGGCTCTGTCCATTAGAAAACAGGAAACAAATCCCTTCAGGATATCCCAACACGGGCACTGCGAAGAAGTGGGAAGCACCCAGAGCGAATCACCATTGCCCATTAATTACAGCTCAGTGTGGCACAGGCCTGGAATACCACCGACGCCCGACACGGCTCAGTGTGGCCGCTGGCACAGGGCTGAATCGCCACCGACGCCCGGTACCGCTCAGTGTGGCCAATGGCACAGGGCCGGATTGCCACCGATGCCTGTTAGAGCTCAATGTGGCCGCTGGCACAGGGCTGGATCGCCACTGACTCCCGTTACAGCTCAGTGTAGGCGCTGGCATAGGGCCAGATCAGGACTAATAATAATAGATACTTAATTGATCCCCATGGGTCATGCATATCCACATAATTATGGATTATTATAATTACGATATTAAAAAAACACACTGTATTTTAAAGAAAATACATTAGGAAACAGATTATATTAGATTTATATTTCAAATATGACAAAATGCTGATTTACAGCAGCAAAATTATTGCATCGCTACAGTTTAAACATTTAATAATGATATCGTATGATGCGATTCCATATTAGATTCTTGATGAACGTGGGTTGTTGTTATTCAGCCTTGTTCTACAGTATGTGCCCCTTTTTAACTTTGAGCACCCGGCCCCTCAAACATCTCTGCACGGCCCTGCCCTACCTCAGAGTCCAGATATATGAAGAATACGGGAGATTGTTGTCACATGTACAACACAACCAGTACTTGCCAAAAATTCCTGCAGCCCCATCAATGTTGCTGTATGCCTCTTGGCAGCCTCCCTGACCAGTTTTTGTTATCTTTTCATCAATTTTGGAGGGACGTCCAGTTCTCGGTCATGTCACCATTATCCCACATTTTCTTCACTTCTTGATGACTGTCTTCACTGTGTTCTATGCTATATCTAATGCCGTGGAAATTTTTGGTACCCTTCACAACCTTTTCACAATGAGAACCCTTTGATACTTTGTAAGCTCATTGCAATCAATGGATTTTGCTGTAGGATCCAACTGAGTAAATGTCAAGAAAATCCTGCTAGGACTGCTGAACTTTGTTTGGCGTTAATCAGAGTCCCTTTAATTGATGGCAGGTGTGTATCCAAAATGACTGAATTCTGTAATTAAATCAAAAGGTACTTCAAGCAAGTATTAAGGATGTGCACACTTATGCAACCAGCTTATTATACATTTTTTTTATATATTTTCCCCCTAATAGATTTGGGGCAGCATTGTGGTGCAGTGGTTAGCACGGTCACCTTACACCTCTGGGACCAGGATTCAAGTTTCCACCAGGGTTCTGTGTGTGGAGTTTGCATGTTCTCACTGTGTCATTATGGGTTTCCCCACACAGACCAAAACAGGCTGAGGCTAATTGGAGTTACCAAATTGCCTATAGGTGTACATGTGAGTGAATGGTGTATGGGTTGGTGCCCCACTCTGGGTTGTTCCCCACCTTGCACCCATAGCCTCCAGGATAGGCTCTGGACCCCCTATGACCCACAGTAGGACAAGTGGTTTCTAAAAAATAGACAGATATTTTCCCCCTAACAAATTTGTTTGTTTTTCAATTGAACTGTACTGGTTACGGGTCTCATTAAAAGGAAAAGTTTTTAAATGATTTATCGTGATCACATTTTTTTACATAATAAAAATCTGGCACACTGAAAGAAAAAGTCTGTTGTATTCACATAAATTAAGTATGTACATTGGTTGCACACAATAAAATCATGTTTTGCCAACATGAATCTTGCAAACAATAAAATCATGTTTTGCCAACATGAATCTTTCATTAGAATATACTTAAGAATTTTACATTGGACAAACATGATTTTATTATGCAATTTAAACCCAAAGTTTTCATGTTCAAGAAACATAGTATATTTGTCATTTTTGTGCAAGGGCCATATATGGTCCAACATGTCTTGATAATGTTGAATACAATTCAATCAGAATTTGATAACTCGACATTCTAAATTTTAATGTATATAAATGTAGTAGTATAAGTATTGTACATAGTACTATATTGTACATAGTGACTAACTGATCTAAAATCGATAAACACAAAATTGCTTAAATGCCTACAAATGCACACACACACACACACCAGAATATAAATTATTGAACAAAGGCCTTTCAACCTTATTTTCAGGAATCTCAAAAGTACAAAATAAATTGCTTCATTTCCCCTGTATCAGTTGTGTATAAAAAATACAATTCTTTTTAAGCATAAAACAGTTTTAAAACATTGCAGGTGGCTCAATCAGTCTAAATAAAATGAATAAAAAGAAAGATGCCTACCCCATGCATTTCAAACACGAAAAAAAAATTAATGTCAACACAGTACCTGCAGTAGATATGTAATACAAAGAAAAAGAGGAATAGTGTGTGACATAGGTAGCTTCTACAACAGGGGTGTCAAACTCCAGTCCTGGGGGGCCGGAGCCCTGTGTAGCTTAGTTCTTTCCTTGTTCCACCACAAACGATTCATCGTAAGACTGTGTGGTAATTAGCGCAAGGAGTGCAAGGAGTTCAATCAGGTGTATAAAATAAGGGGAAATCCGAAAATGTATATATATGTTGTAGAAGCTACCTGTCACACACTATTCCACTATTCCCACTCAGAGAGTTTGAGTTTTATAGCCTGTGCCCTCTTAGAAAGTCTGCTGTCTTCCAACTCCATGATAAGTTTTTGTATCACCTCAAAAGTATACCTCAGTTCATGAGGGTAGTCCAGGTTCAAGTTGTAAATAAGACCAAATAGCATGGCAAATGCCATGCTTGGTAGCCCCCGGAGCACTGCATGGCCTTCAAGGACAATCCCAATATCTTCTACTTCACTTGAGTCACTGTACTTGATGGTAAAAATTCCAATGGCGGTATCCTCAATGCCCGCCTGGATGACAGCTTCGTCTGCAGCCTGGAGGAAACAGTTGTCTATTAATTTTATTTGGAATATGGACATTGGTCTGGAATGGTGTCACGTGGGGGTGGGTGATCTTCCCCAAAAAAAAATAATCACAAACTTTTTTTACACACAGTCACAATCTGAATTGCTGTTTTTCTTCCCAATTTTGAATGTACGGTCAAGAATATCCAGACTTACCTATTAGCACCGTATAAAACACAATATTGCATTAAAGAAAGTGTTTTCGAAATGGTCATTGAGTTAAAGTTCACCTTAACTTTAACTACTTCAACTTAACTTCAACTTAAACTACATAAACATTAAAAGTTGTAATAAGTAGTCATTAGCCACGAAAATTTGTCAAGTACTCAGGAAAAAAAATGTAGGCCTACTGTAGTAAAAAGTAACTACTGACCAGGGTTGGGATGTAGCAGAATACTAGTAATAGCAGTATGTATTTAGAATACAAAAATTAATTATCTGTATTCAGTCCACATTACATTTTGAAAAGGCAGTGTTTAGAATAGTTACTTAAAAAAAGAGAATATTTTAGAATACATTTGCCATAATATGACAAATACAGTGCTTTTGAACCAAAAATATTGATTTTAATACACCTGTTCTTTTTTAAATTATCGCATGCACACTTTCCTTTGTGACTGCCGATGGTAAAAAACTGTCTGCATCTAAGGATTCCACTCCTAATTTAAAGAATCATCTCATGGAAAGTGATGCTTTCAGTTGAAACTAGCCAGTGATGTGAAGGTTCATTCACGAACGACCCAAAGTCGCTCCGTGTTGTAATGTAATGATGCACGGCACGCAAGTGACAGGTCATTATTTGCCTATTTTATATTACAACATTTTTATATCTGTGTTGTAGACTAAATTTTTATATAATTTCAAATACATTTGCAGAACACTTAGACCTGCCAGTTTTTGTTTACATTTGCATTGCGTTTTGAACCTGTAGCCTAACTGCACTGTTATTGAAATCACTTTGATACTGTAAGCCTGTTAATTATAAATTTATTTTTCATGGACTTAAGCCTTCATTTTGTTAGTGTTTTTGTGGCATCTTAATTTCTTCCCCACTTCATAGAAATATTGAGATATATCACCATTTAGCCAAAATATATCAAGATTGGACATTTTTTGTCCATATCACCCAGCCCTAATTTACACAAGATGGTTATTACAGAATCAACTTTGCACAACACTCCAAGCTACACTGAACGCAACCCAATTTTTGCTCAACAATACATGAGGTGTATTTACCATATACTCCCTCAATAGGTGTGCTGGGTCCTCATGGAGGTAGATGCAGAGTCCCTTGATGACACACTCCCTTCCAAATTTTGTGTCATCATTCTGGAAAGAGACAATTATCGCATTAGTCTTTTTTTTCCTCTCAAAAATGCCACATGATATTTCTCTTAGCATCACATTGTAACGGATTAGGCTCTATAAATAAGTGGAGTGGTGCCACACTACTAAGGTTATATTAAATGTACAATTTTTTTTTAGAATAAATTCTTATTTGATCAATGGCTTCCTGGATGGTCTTCAGTCTATTACCTATCACTCCACCAATTTTTTCAAATAGCTTCAAAAGCCTGAAGGTGTATATATCAAGCTGGGACAGGAATCTTGATTGGAGAGGGATTGTGGTAATCCGCTTAAACTCTGCATTTATCTGAAAGCACGCAGCGTTACAATATATTACGTAATTTATAAAAGCAATAATTAAAATTGCAAAGGTATACAAGATTTTTTTCTATGGCAGAATAAAAATGTTTAGCGAAACCTATTCTCCATGAGCTATAATGTCCGTACAGAATTGAAGGTGAGAAAAAGCCTATTTTCTAATTGACTGGCGATGTAAGCATTGCATGTGCATATCATTTCTCGACGTACCAAAAGTATGGTACCTAGTGCGGTGATGTGAGATTTATATGGAAAACCGTGCGGTTCTGTTTAATGGCTATGTCAAGTATACTGTCCTGGATATAGGAAAATCACAAGCCCCAATAGAGCCCTAAAATGTCGACGATTAGGTTACTTAACCGATTTGAAAATAAAAAGCAGAGAACATACTAGCGAGTAAAACACACTTTACCAATTAGCTTTAGCAGACGCTTTCAAGCAGAGCGACTGACAATGTTTTCACATTAAGAAAAATATCATTTATCATTTTTTAAATCCTAAGTGCACTTACAGTTTCAGAAGACTTCTGGACCTTAATCTTGCCCAATGAAAAGACGGTTGAAATGTGTGGGAAAATTGGCTGAAGTTCCCAGCGCATGCGCAGTGCGCACAGCCAATATTTGACGTTGGTGGGGGAGGGGCAGGGAACGCCCAAACCTAACTAAATGCATTTCATTCAACATGATCAAAACTTGTAGACTACACATATCCCGAGATTATTATAATTCCACTAGATTTAAATATGTTTAGAGGAGAAACATAAAATAATCAAGTAGGATATATAAACTGCATATTTGCAAATTCAACAATCTCCCTGTTGCCATTTTTTCAGTGCATTTTAACAGGGACACGTACTTTTTATGTCCACTGTAAATTCAAGTTCAGGAAATTTATTATTCAAATTATTATTTCTTTAATTCATATTCAGGTAAGGGTATTCAAGTGCAGGTTCTTTATTTCAAGTTCAGGTAAACATATTAAAATTCATGTTCTGATATTCAAATAATGAAATTCAAGTTCAGGTTGTGGTGAGTGATTTGATGCCATACAGTACATATCCACCATGTTGGAACACTGTTTACTTTGATTTTGGGTGACCAGGTGACTAATCAGATAATAAGAGGGTGTAACTAGTGGGATGAAATCAGGGATGGGTCACATGGTTTGTAGGGATCAATTAGGGAGCTTTTAGAGTCTCCGTTTTCAGTAGTGCACACTGCAACACTAAAATGGAGTTTTCAGATATATGTCTCTGAGAGTGTTGTTAAAAGTCTGCTGTTGTAGGTTGAAAACTCTGGGGTAGTGTTGATGAAAGGTGAAAATGGAGACGTGTGCGTTATTGCTAGATACTGTATGTGCTTGTACATTGATTTTATGTGATTAGGGAAACAAAATTTTAAGATACATGGTTTTTGTGTCACTGACCGTTTAGGCGCTTTTCCTGGGTACAAACTGTTGGGCTGAAAAGTGCCAGGACAGTGTGGATATTAGTACATCTGTTAGCATACAAATGGACGTGCTGGAAAAATATCTTACTACATATCTGTATTTATTTTTTAGCTATTGTCCTCAAAATAGCATATTATCTGTTCATTTGATAACGTGTTAAAATTCCCTGATAATGGTAGGCTAATTAATGAAAAAGATACTACTTTGAGATTAGCTTCTTGAGGTTTGATGTTGAATCTGTCGATGCTGACAGATTGAATCTGTCGATGCTGGTGGGAAACGGAGCTCGCATTGCAATGTATAATGACTTCCATTAATGTGCTTGAATATGAAATGTTTCTGTAATTTCCAAGACAAAAATGCATTGCATGCACTCAGGCACTTCCAGTCTTACATTTCATTTTGTGAATTTTTTTTTAACCCTGGGGGCGTAAGTGACACCCCTGAATAGCATGATTTTAAAAGTTAAAACAATATACATCAAAAGTGAAAGTAATCTCTTCAGTACAGTAATCTACATGTATTTGAAAATGACTATATTTTGATTACCTCAATTTATGTGGTAACTGTAACAGAATACCATTATTCATATTTTATAAATACATAATGTAATAAGTATTTTGATCTCTCCCAAACCTTGATCCTTGCACATTTTTCAGTGATGGAGAAATCCTGGGCTTTTACATATATGGCATATGATGGCAAATTTTAAGTGAGTATAGTGAAATCCTGGAGCATTTTAGCGAATATACGGCATTGACCTGCATCATGTAGAGTTTGTAGACTACAGCACTGACTCCACCCCACTTGCATGCATCTTTAAAAATGCAATAAAACAAGAATAGAAACACACAACACAAACAAATGTTTCATGTGGCGCTTTGCTGTTCTCATATGGGAGTGTGTAGTTCAGTGGGTTAAGGGGCTGTGCTTGTGATCTGAGTGTTGCAGCGTTGAATCCCTTGGTGAGCCTATGAGCTAAACCCCTCCCATTGCTCCAGGGACCGATTGAATTATCTTTCTCAGTGTGTCGATTAAATGTAAATATCACTCTTTTCTGGAGCTTTCTTGATCAGCTCATTGCACCCTCATCAACTGCTCTCTGACTGGCAAACAAGACCAGCTTGGGAAAGAAACCAGCATCTCACATCAGCTGAATTCTGAAAATGTGCAATATGTGACCAATCGCAGAAGAAAATTGTGTTTACAGGTGATGACAGCACGTGGGGGCATGTTTCCTGTATGTCAGTCTCCTCTCCCATTGTGTTCCTTCATAAAAGGCATAGATATATATAGGTATAGTCAGTAAATGTAATATCCCCTTTGTTAATATCCCAGCATACCTTGAGTATATGATACCATCTATATAGCCTGCAATGATTCACCACGTTCTATAGAATTTTCTGTTTGACTGCACTGAAGTTAAATTCATTATATTTACAGAAGAGAATATTTCTCGACATTTAATCCTAAATGAAATCTATACTGAGCCTCCGAAGGGACCTGTGCAAAAGGCACGACTTACTTTCTCATGTGCACCAGAAAGTAAGAGCATTTTATTTTTTTTGCACTGGTCCCTTCAGAGGCTCCATATAAATCTAGAATATATCAGCTTCATTAAATTCATTTAGCAGATGTCCTTATCCAAAGTGACATACAGTTGCTGGGTGAGCAACTGGGGATGAAGGCCCAACTCTGTAACCACTCTGCTGGCCATTGGATTTGAACCAGCAACCTCCCAAAAACAGGCACGTGGTCTTAACCCACAGAATCACCCTGCAATATAGAGGATTGAGGCCTTCAATTACTGATAATAAAACAAGACTCTACAGACAAAACAAAGTATGTTTTTGTTACATTTTGTTATTGTTAGATAGCAATGAATGAATAATCATAGCGTGTACAAGGGGATGGGGGAGACAGGCAGATGTATCCCATGAATATATATCAGGGGGACTGAGATGAGGAGGCTTGGAAGGGAGAGTCAGGTGACCAGGTTGTTCTCTATTTATTTGGCTTATCTGCCCTTGTTCTCATCAATATGCGTATATCATTATGTTCTGTTTTTACATTGCCACAGTAACCTAAACCCCACTGTTGCTGATGCCATAGACTGCAATGTCAATTCTTTATCTTTATTCGTTATTTTTATTTATTTATCCACTGTGATTTTTTGGCTGGATTTGCATCCTTTTGATGCCATCCATGCCCTGCATCTTTCTTGTATATTCTACTTGTTCTCCATATGTCATACGGTCTAGTTTACTGTCCTGACCTGAGACAGGCTCACAATTCTGTATGGTTACATTTGTTTACAGTTTATGTATGCATTAGATGCTTTTATCTAAAGCGACTTCATTTTTGTGAAAGCTGAGTCAGACAGTTCATGGAAACATTGGGAGTTAAGGGCATTGATTTTGATATGAACCAGTAACTTTCTGCTTAGAGGCACAGTGTCCTAACCCACTGAATCACACACTACCAAATTATGAGCCAACAAATCAATTTATGATGTTGCTACTTTGGTTTTTTATTATGGAAATTATAAATAATATTTTTAGCTTAATTTAAGCTTTATTGAACTAAGTGATAGCTGACTTTTTAATAAGCCACAGCGTAATATACATTGTGCGTCACAGGAAATGTAAGTATAGAATACTGAGTTTACAGAGGAAGTGATGTCCTTCAGTGTCCTGTGGAGCTACAATTTTACACAGGTTCAATTAAACACCTTGAACTGGAAATTAATCATGTAGAACAGGAAGACATGAAAGTCAGCATCACTTCACTCTCTTAATAAAAGCCACAAGGCTGCATTAAAAAATATTATTTGACCTCATTTTGATCTATCCAACGCCATTTTTCACTTATACTTATAATTTTTCATTGTTGCTTGTCTTGCTTGGCCTGGTTGGGACATCTATCACATGCTATCATCTATCATCTGCTGAGACACCATCATCTTTTAATGCTGATCAATTTTTTTCTCATGATTTAGTGAAGTGTTTCTTATCCCGGTCCTTAGGGACTCCTAGAAAAGTCATGTTTTTGCTTCTTCCCAGCAGGGAGCAAAAATGTGGACTGTCTAACAGGGTGATGGGAGGGTGCAAAACATGGACTGTCTGATGGGGAGTTGGGAGGGGGCAAAAATGTGGACCGTCTGGCACGGAGCGGGAAGACAGCAAAAACGTGGCCTGTCTGGCCAGGAGATGAAAGGGAGCAAAAATATGGGCTGTCTGGCAGGGAGCATGGAGGGAGCAAAACTTTGGACCATCTGGCAGGAAGCCAGGAGGGAGCAAAAACATGGACCGCTGGGGGTTCCTGAGATCCGGGTTGAGAAATCCTGGTTTAGGGCATATTCAAAACCTGGGCAAAGTGATTTGCATGAAAAGAGTGAACTGAGCTGTAATTCAAGATAAATTGTTTACCTAATTAAATGGCTGACAATTGCCTTCTCTAGCTGCTTTGCATTTCCATTTCTACCATGAAAACAGCACAGCAGCAGCCTTTTTGTATGAAAAACCGTCTTTCACACTTATACTTATAAATAACTCATTCTTCATGCTCCATTTTCTCAGCTTAAATTATGCCGCAGTGGCTTAAGAAGGTATTGTTGCAGTTAAAACCCTGACTTGAAGATTATTGATAATCGGTAGAAAGACTTGAAAATTGCTCTTCACAATTCATTACCTGAAAAAGTGTTGCAGCTCTATTTACTGTGAAATACAATTTTTAAGAAAATATATTTATTCTCATAATCCTTATCAAAAGACTCTTATTATTTTACATTAGCCAATGTCACCAAAAGAACTTGGTTTAAGTCAACATTTGATATGCAGGAAAAAAGGGCAAAAAGCAGGGGATACCTTGGATGAGATGCCTGACAGGGCACAGAACAGGAGATACCCTGGATTAGATGTCAATCTATGACAGGATACAGGGCAGGGGATACCCTGGGTGAGATACTAGGGGATGACAGAGCACAGAGTAGAGGATACCCTGGATTAAATGCCGGTCTATGACAGGGCACAGAGCAGGAGATACCTTGGGTGAGATGCCAGACCATGACAAGGCACAGCGCAGGGGATACCATAGATGAGATGGTGGTCTATGACACGGCACAGAACAGGTGGCCCCAACAGAGATCAACCAAAAGAAGAGAACATACAACACTGCAAAACAGTACAATTACACTCAAAAATTCGCAAAGCACACAAAACCCACAGCTTAAGTATAACACCAAGCCTTGAATATTGTCTGTAGGCCGAGACACAGCAATGTACTGTAAGTAATAACCAGCCCAACAGGCACCGGCCCAAAAATGTTTCAACTGCGAAAAAAAAACTATGCAAACCACAATTTTAAATACCATGTTTGAGGTAAAAAATTGCACTTCGATCGAAATGTCCATCCAAATTCGCCATAGGGTTGACCTTGGGTCAGCAAGAGTCCTTTCAGATAATTCAAATCACCTGTATCACATGCCTTTTATTCTCTGCAAATAGCTATGATGGACACATTTTCGTCCCCTGGCCACTGTTCCCGTTAAAAGCCCTTTTCAGCCGCGTTCTTCGTTCAGGTTGGTTTATCGCTTAGCGGTGGCGTGCGGTTTCACTGCCCTCAAAGGTATATGCTTCAGAAACCCCTCTGTCTGTTCCCTGAGTCTGTGCTCAGCATAAAAAGTTAAGTTACACAAGCAGGGCGGCTAAGAAGGAAAGCTGTTGTTGGTTACGAATCAAAGGGGGAAAGTCTTTCTCCGGAAAAGTGAGGGACACTTAAATGTCAACATGGAGCTTCCGTGTTCTCCCCATGTCACATGACAATACCGTAATTTCCTCCTAAAGTCAAAGGTATGCAGTTCAGCTAATGGATGACTTTAAATCGCCCATGATATATGAGTGAGTGCACGTATGTGTGTTACTGTGGACTAGCATCCTAGACCCCAGACTCCTGACCAGGATAAGCATTTGGAAGCTTGAGGATTAAGCGGCTTCGGAAAATGGATGGATACATTTTGACAGTTACAGCAAATACTTGCACTCTGCATTCGAAAACGTGTATAATTCATGTAAAATTCATTTTAAGACGCACACTTTTTTTATGTATACTGAAAGATCTCAGTTGATTCTGCACGATTCAGTTCCTGAGAAGCACCGTGTAGAGAAGTTGTGTGTTAGTGTTTTTCAGCTGGGCTGAGGGTCATGTGATCGCGCCACCAACGCAGAGTATCGACAATTGCTGCACACCCTGCGCTGAGAGAATGACTCCAGCGGCAGGCTGTTTTGGGAATCTCCTTGTCAGGACTCATTACGGCTTGGAAAGTGCAGTGGAATTTGAGTCTGGTAGCGTGCTGCTTGCGCTCCAGGGTGCGGCTTGGTTTCCCTCATACACTAGCTGAGTATGTTGCGATTCGACATAGGCTTCACCTCTTGTGGTTGAGGTGGGTGGCCGCAACATCTGCAGATCTTACCAGGATGTTGCGTGTGTGTGCATCTGCCAATCCAAATGTGTTTTTTCCAAGATATTTTCAAGAGCAGCGTTGCAGTTTCTCCATTCCCACTTGGGATCCTCCAACAACGTTGATCAGCAACATATCCATCCATTTTCCATAACTGATTATCCAGTACAGAATGGCTGGGAGCCTAAAATCCATCCCCGGAAGTATGGATCAGGCAGCAGATCATCATAGGAAACGCATGCATGACCACATACTATAGGCAATTTAACTGCCTGTTTTTGGACCGTACCAACACAATCTCCAGGGGAGACACATGCATGAACAGAACATGGAAAGTGCCAACTGCCACAAAACTGGGGGGGGGGATCAGTCCCCCAAACCTGTAGAAGTGAGACCACCAAGCAGGTGCCAAACACACGTGTCACGCCCACACTCTGCTGCCATGATATATTTGTGCCAGTCGTCGGTCATTTCTAGTTCCACCAATATAAAAATCAGGTAGTTTAGTGTCTATAATTATCTGCTACTTACGGAATACAGGAAGTCCTCAAGTACATGTGAGAATGTCACTAATGTAAGTGACCGGTTGAAATCTCAGCTGTAATTTAAGCTTGAAGTGTTATCATTCATAATGTTCCTCTTACATTATTAATACGAAATGTTCTTATCATATGCACCATCTCCATCTGTCAATAACCGATGCATTAATACACATATGAATGTATGACCGAATACATGCATTAGGAATAAATTCAATTTAAACTGCGTCACGGTCATGGCTTGAACTGAAAATTGTAATAATTATAGATATGAGTGACCCTAGAATTAATATAACACATATTTTAAGACCATTTGCCTTGCTGCACGAGTCAACTTTAGCCTAAAGCAGGTGCCATCCTTCAGTCGCTAAATGTGTGTAACCACTTTGGGCCTGGATGCTTAAATTAAATGTAGCCCTGGTGACCACGGTTCCCTCACCTGAACCTCTTTTTTTAAGGAACACAATGTTCCAGATAAGCGACAGGCCAGAATGTTGTCTAAACATAGACCTGCTCTCTTCCTTTCTCCAGTCTCGTCCTTTTTGGCTGCTTCGATGTCAACAGCTATCCCCAGTCACTCGTGAATCATTCCTGTGCCTGTTTGGAATTGTGTTCATCTGGTGGTGCTGCATTTTACCATCCACCTTGAGTAACCAGTATGAATTTTGTATAGATTTTGCTGTAGTTCCACTTGTTATTGCAGTTGTCCTATAGAAATGTATTAATAATGTACTACTAATAATGTATACTTAAACCTGGAAGAAGGGGAAGGGAAGCCGGGGTCCTTCTTACACTTATTAAAGTCCTTCTTGTTTAAGTTATCAGAAAACGGATGACATTTTAATTAACCAGGAAGTGTTACTAACATATTGATGTAAGATTACATATTGACCAGGAAACTGGTCCCCATAAGGGAAAAAATGGGTATTCATCACGTTGTGGGGACATAAGGTATGGTATACCCACACACACACACGCGCACACACATACACACTACTGTCAACACTACACTATACAACACTACCCTATACAGTGACCTAATTTTATGTCTTTATAATACAATACAATTTCCTCACAGCTATACAGGTAACTTTATAATATAGCCAGAGCTGAAAATCTAGAGACACAAATACCTGTTTCAATGGCATTGACATGCAACTGGCTATGGATGTCTATGCTCTGTGAAACATATAATGTCTATGCTCTGTGATACGTATGATGTCGAGTCTGCCAAAACAATGCCCTTCTTGAATGACAGGAGTATCTATAATAGCAAAGTAATAGCAATGAAGGATTATGTCAGTAATTACACCATTCAAGCAAAATTGTTTTGACACAATGTACTTAAGTAGGAAACACGGACACATTACTGAGGATCCTGTAACATTTCCTGTATGGGTGTATTTGTGTCTTTAGTTTTTTGGCACTGGTTGTATTACAAGGTTACCTGTATAGCTGTGAGGGCAATTTATTGTATTATAAAGACATGCAGTGAGGTTACTATTTGGCATCCATGTTGCCTGTAGTGTAGTATTTTAAAATAAAGTGTTGATCATAGTGTAGTATTGTATAGTGTAGTGTCGAAGCATAGTGTAGTATTGTATAATGTAGTGTTGAAGCATAGTGTAGTATTGTATAGTGTAGTGTCGAAGCATAGTGTAGTATTGTATAATGTAGTGTTGAAGCACAGTGTAGTATTGTATAGTGTAGTGTTGAAGCATAGTGTAGTATTGTATAATGTAGTGTTGAAGCATAGTGTAGTATTGTATAGTGTAGTGTTGAAGCATAGTGTAGTATTGTATAATGTAGTGTTGAAGCATAGTGTAGTATTGTATAGTGTAGTGTTGAAGCATAGTGTAGTATTGTATAGTGTAGTGTTGACCAGAGTGTTATGTGTGCATGTGAGTTCAGGCAATCTGAAGAGTTGAGCTTTGAGCTCCTTCTTGAAAAGTGGAAGCCTTAAGGTTCAGGGGGAGCCAAATCCACCCACTCAAGGACATGGGTGTCATTCAGATTCCAGCCCCTGTAGACCCCGATCTATTAAATGATTTGATGAAGAGGAAGTATGGACCTTTAAGGGGTGTGGGATTTTTATGGAGATTTTTATTGAGATTTTTATTTTTATGTTATTTTATTGATCTTGTAGATTTGGCATAGTTGTTCTCTTGGCAGGCATGCGTGTTTCAGCACCAAGATCTTGAACTTGATACCTGACCCAACTGCTAACCAGTGCAGCCTTTGCAGGTACGTTACTGAAAAAAAGAGAGCAATCCTTAGACATCTGAATTGGAAATACTGTTGATCATCTTGCAAAACACAAAACTCAGTGTACAGACTGTTTTATAAACGGATGCCAGGCAACCAAGTACATTAGCTAACTTTCTGTCAAATGTCACATGAATAATCTGCACTGCAGAAGAAGCCATGAGATTGGCTCAGCTAATTCTCTCCCCTATAAAAGCACAATTGTTCAACTCCAGTGACACTGAAGACTGAAGACTATTATTCTCTTTTGCTTTTTTCATCCTTTCTGTGTTATTCTATTCAGTTTAGATTCTCCAAGATATGCTGTTTCATTTGATTTCCTGCATCATGTACAATACATCAACACTTACTAAAGTGAGAAGTTTGGGCTTTGATTACAGTTTACTGTGACTGTTGCTACCACAACCAGGACTTTGAGTGCATGGCTTGAACATATCTATTGGCTTTCACAACCGAAAGTCCAAGACAGAGCACTTCGAACCAATCTGCTCATCTACAGCCAGAGACCATTGTACAGCACTTCTCAGGAAACTGGAAACCAGTGGGACTTTTGATTGGAGGGGTGACTCTGGGACATTATGCACAATAAAAACTCAAGACTCAAGTTCAGAGCATTTGAAAACCAGCAAAGGAACGAGAGAACCGGGAAATGGGAAGGAGACACAAAAACAAGACCACAAAGATTCTAAAACATGACACTAGCCGCACAGCATACCAGCTGCACAGCTCCAGCAAACCAAGACCGCAAACGCTGTAACAAGATGCCAGGACACAGAGCCACAAAGCCGGTTAGAACCTCTGTGACCGCGACCAAACCTCAGAATCAAAACACAAACTTAACTTAACTCACAAATCCAGTAGCTAGTCTCTGAAACAAATCAAGTGCTGAGCTTATGCTCAAATGTCCAGAAAGTACAAATTCAGACCAATGTTTTGTTTCCACCAACCAGTTGAGTACTCTGGGCCTGTGACTCTTTATACTCAACTGGGTGGTTGAAACAAAACCTTGGTCTGGATTTGTACTCTCTGGACCTGAACTTTCCACCTCTGTCAGGAATGGATTACTTTTGTGAGTAACTTCCCCAACACTGCTCATTTACCTGATTACAATGCAACACTGTTTTAACACAATAAACAAGTATAATTCATTACCTTTATTAATTCAAGTATATATAAACATAGCCTACACAATACACAATATAGTATAAAAACCATATTTTTGTAAATCACTTGTTTTCATTCTCCTTGCTTGCCTACTGTTAGATAGTCTGTTGATCATTTTAGCCAAAAGATCCAAATTAATATTTGACCCATATACATTTATTGACAGCCTGTGAAATATCCCTCAATGTGAATGTAATGTTCTTTGCTAATTTGGTAGAGCCATGTCTCTCCTTTGCAGGAATGGAAGTTTAAGTTGAAAACCTATTGCTTCACTTTGGGAAAATATTTAATGCAACTCATAGATTTTTAAAATAGCTTCAGTTACAGCCCATTGCTATATTTATATAAGAGCGCAGTGGCTTTCGGATCAGGTTTTATATCGGTTCTGATGCCAGGAGTCGGTGATTACGTACACCCGTTTCTTTAATCTGTTACAGAGCATTTCTCTATGAGCTCCAGTCTTTTCCTCTCCTGCTTCCCTCTGGTTTTGTAAATACAGAACATCAAAGGTGTGCAAGAAACAGGCAGAATTACAGTGATTCAAACGAACATGGCTGGGCCGGACTGAGAGGTTTACTGGCTGGCTTATGGTGGTCCACTTCTCTTATCCTCGACCTTATATATTTTTTTTCGGGAGTGTGGATGAAAATAATAAGCGAAGACAGCTGAAATTCGCCGGTAGTGCAAAGCATACCAAGGTGCGGAAAGCAAGGGATTGAAATACATGGCCCATATTTTCTCAAACCGGAGTTCCTTTTTTTGATCTCTATTCTAAATATTATTCAAAGTATACTTTACAACATAAGTACTTATGAAATTTATTTAGCTTATTTTTAACTTCAGTTTATGTCGAGATACATTTGCTTTGAGTATAATTAATTTACTACTGAGGCTCTCAATATCCTTGCAGTGTTTCCTATTGTTCTCTATTAAAAACAATATGAAATGTTTGATAAATTAATTTAAACGTGCAATATGAATTCAACTTGTTTTCAATGGTGCTTTTAAAAATCAGAAATCAGTCTCTTAATGTTGACATGAGTGTTAAGGTAAATAGAAAAAGATACATTCTGAGTAATGAAATGATCAGTGTAGCTATTCAGACATATTTACAACTTAATAGAAGTATGAAAAGTAACCATATAAAACCCCTGTATCGATTCACACCATGTAAATAAAAAGGCTGAGATATATTAACTGTTCTTGACAACATAGTCTGGGCATTCTCATTTTAAGGAGATTCTTTAAGATGATAAATTTATGTGGAATGTGCGGCTTTCTTTGTCTTCTGTATTTCCACTTGGTTGGGGAATGTTAAATAAATGGCTTCATACGCTTCATTCTGTCCCACACACGATTTGTATGGATTTAAAACATATGTGGAATTAGTCCGGTCTGTGGGTGATTACTGACTTTTTTATTAATGAAGAGTAAGAAATCTGAGGAAACTACTGTGTATGTTTAGTTAAATTGTTTATAAGCCAGCCCTGGCATTTTTCAAGTTAAAGAAATGTCAGGAGTGTACCATAATAGTACTTAAGATGCCAATATGGCCTTTGATTACTACAAACACTAAAAATAATGCTATAAAATAAAAAAATTCATGCTTTATTAGTGAGAATATTAATCTAGTCAGGCTCTTCATTCACGGTCTAACGATAATTTCATGCAGAATGTGACTTGGTTTGCATCCTTAAAATGACTCTATATCTGGAGGATATGGTTCAAGCAAGGTTGTTTACTTAGCTGTCACTGTGTCTTGCTGGGTCTGGATTATGACACAGTTGAACTGACTGACTGACTGAATTGAAAAATGACAATTGATAAGCAAACGCACTTGAATGATCAATATCAGTGCTTCATAGTGAGACAAATGACCAAGGGCCTGCATTCATAACAATATTCATTCTGTTTTTTGACTATAATACTTAGCTGAATGTTTAACGAATATTCCACAACTTGCCTTCTTGTTGACACCACAAATATTGATTTATATGAAATATAAATGATCAGTAATTCCTCAAGGTTGGCCTCATGGTGACACAGTCGTCAGCACTGTAGCCTCACACCATTGCCCCCATGCTGATTATCTGTGAGTTTGCATGTTCTCCCTGTGTCATCATGGGGTTTCCTCCGGGTACTCCGATTTCCCCCCCACAGTTCAAAAACATGCTGACGTTAATTGGAGTTACTAAGTTGTCCTGAGCTGTATGTGTGTTCGAGTACCATGTGATAGGATGGCACCCCATCCTGGGTTATTCCGTGCCTTGTGCCTGTAGCCTCTAGTTTAGGTTCTGGGGGTTTAGGAGAAGCAGGTATAGCAAAAGGGTGGATTTCACACGACCTTCTGCCATTTATTCTCTGTACGGTTTTGTCTTTTCACATCTTGTGCTCTTGATGATTTTCATTTACCGTATCTTGCTGTAAAAGGATGTGTTACCCACCAGCTGGTGTGACCTCAGACGGACTTCTCTGTAGAAGAAGAGGTGGTCCAGACCGTGTGAGAAGCATTTGGCACGGAAAGCGGAGGAATCCCTGCCAGATTGTGCTAGGATGTGGCCGTCGAGCTGGCGCACGAGAGCCGCCCACGGGTCTGGGTCAAGGCAGAGACACGTGCCCTAGGGTCAAGTGGGCCCCGACGGATTCTTGCCCCACCCATCCCTGAAACAGATGCTGTCCTAAAGCCTCGGATAACAGGCCACACTTCTTAGTGTGTGGGCACACAAAAGGCTCTCTCTGGGGACATAGTTTGGTGGATTGTTTCACATGCAGAGCAAACAATTAGCCTTAATATGGGTGACAAATGGTTTCTATGATAAAGAATTAAAAAATGAACAAAAATATTCAGACATTTGGTTCCCAAAGGATACATTGTATGAGCATGGAAATAAATGTATTAGTTTACCGTTGGGCTTTTTTTGCTGGATTTCATAATGTAACCCTCTGGTAATTATTTAAAAATCTGTTGTCTGCTATCTCCCTCTTTAATACATTCGATTACTTTCTTAATACAAAATATAGCAATTTTATTGGGTTCATTTTGCTATCCATTTTGTTTTCTGTATTAAAAGTTCTACTGATAATCTCAATAATATAACTTTTTCATCAAACGCTGAAATGTAAAGGTTTCGTCAGGTACTGGTACTATATGTCATGCTTACCCCTGCATAGCTAAATAATACAAAACTGCAACATTAAAACAACAGCCTTCAAAAAGTGAGGTACCATCGTCAACAAATCAATCCCGGGACACGTAGCATTCACTTCATACACAGACTGCATCAAGAACATCCGGAATGATCGCAGACTTCACATGCAGATGCCGAATGATATGATACTTAAGCTCTGAATCCTGAATGTATTTTGTAACTCCTTTACTTCATAAACTCTGGCTTTTGATCTTGTAGATCAGAGTGGAAACATCAAAGATACAACTGCACGGTACAGCAGAGAGGCTAACAGCTGTAATTGGATCTGTGCTACATAGCCAGAGGAAAAGCGCTGTCCAGAACGGCACACAGAAATTTCTAGCATTCAAACAGACGCAAAGCAACCTCAGGGCAAATGTTACTTATGAAAGTGTATTTCACAATTTAGTCATGACACAAAAAATGAGAGATGCTCATAATTACAAACTTTTCAGAGAGTATTATTTTTTTATTTACACAAATGATTACTCATTCGGAACTGTCATTACGTCAGTAAATGCTGATTAGCTTTTTTTGGCTACACCCTTCCCTACACCGTCCAAAAAGTGGACACTCTCCGATCATTATTTAGTCACAGATTATGTTTTTTAATCGTTCCATGTAAAATAATTACCATGAATGTATTTAGATCCCCGGGACCTAATTTTTCCATGTTATCATGTAAATGCAACAGTAATCTCCTGTCATAATTAAAGGAATATTGTTTGGATTATGTGAATTGTTTTTAACGCTTGTGAATTGCATCTGAACTCATTATCAGTTATCTGTTTGGTATGGGAATTGACTTGAATCAGTTTTGATGTAAGGAGTCACTTGTATTGAAGATGTGATGTTCATTTCACCAGAGGTAGATTTTCTAGTCACTTGAGAGGACATGAATAATGTAGTAGTACATGTTTACTTAATGCATTAATTCAATTTCATTGCTCAGTCATGACAGTTCATGTATTCCACTCAGGCACTATATTAGTTAACAGTTAACTGATTAGTTAATAATGGTAAGACTTCACTTTGGGGGCAAAAATTACTTAACTCATTTACTATTCAAGAACAAATCATGAAGTAATTTAGGTTTCCCCATGAAATACTTGTACTGTAGTGATTAATTAATGATGAATGAACAAGGGATCAGTACTTAACAAACCCTTAGTTACTGGTTAATTCATGCATTAACTAAGCATGTATTACTACATTTAATGTCCCATCAAGTAAAGCAGTGTTTCCCAACCCAGTCCTCGGGGAACCCCGGACAGTCCACGTTTTTGCTTCCTCTCAGCTCCCAGCGCACCT
>JAODKC010000095.1:31133458-31155003 GCA_026777985.1 Mormyrops attenuatus | reverse complement strand
AGGGATTCCACAACTGAGTTTGGAGGAACTAACAATTCGGCATAACAATTAGTGAATAATCATCGTTAAATAATAATTAATTTAATTGAATTAATTTCAAACATATTGGTGGAGATATTAAAAATTACCTGAGCTAAATATTCCTACAGCCCTGTTCTACGTTCCCTTCACTGGCTTCCAGTTAAGTTTCACATTAACTACAAAATACTGCTATTAACTTATAAAGCACTGAATGACTTTGCATCAGAATACCTTAGAGATCTACTGGTCTCTTACAGCCCACCTCACTTTCTGTGATCTCAAGGAGCAGGAGCATCTATTGGTACCTAATGTAGAAAGAACTATGACAGGCTGTAGAGGATTCTCTTATAGAGTTCCTGAGCTGTGGAATAGTCTTCTAGCGCATGTGCGAGATTCAGACTCACTCTCAATATTCAAGTCTAGACTAAAAACACACTTGTTTAGTCTAGCTTTTATGGACTGTACTCTAGTTTTAGCTCTAGCTAACTGTTCACTCCCGGTGTGAAGTGTAGAGCTGGGTGGGGATTGATGTATTTGACTTTGGATGAATCCGATCATTCTACCTTCACACTCCCTTGTGGAATTGGAGTGCTGACATTTCAGGGACTCCCCATGCCTGTGTTCCCACTTTTCTCTCCCTCTTACTTATGCTGCCGTAGCCAAATCTACAGGAGCTTACATATTGCACACACCTATCTGTTTGCACTGCCTCTAGTCTCCCCTCCTCCCAGGTCTTTGACTAATTGCACATTTTATTTCTCCTACCTGTCTGGGCTGTGCTGTCTAGAGACCCCCAAAATATCAAGATATGCTGCCTACCCTGCTGACTGTGACACCTCCACTACCTATGGTGTCTTTCCAGCCTGCTTGCCCTTCTAACTGTGACGTCTTTCCTGTATGCCCTGCTGCTGCACCACTGTTCATCCTGCCATCAGAAGCAGTGCAAGCACCTGCCTGCCATCACCTGCCTGCCTCCTGCTTTGAAACTCAAATCTTAATATTTGGATAGTGTGAATTGGAACTTTTGCCATTTTGACCATTTGACTTTGACTTCTTCTGCTGGCCCCTTGAGAATGGGCTCCTCGTGTGAGTGTGGTCCCTCCCAAGATTTCTTCCTTCTAGGGAATTTTTCCTTGCCGCTGTCATCCTAGGCTTTCTCACTGGGGGCTTTGGACAGGGATAATGTAAAACGCTTTGATACAATGTAATGTTGTGAAAATGCGCTATACAGATAAAACTGAATTGAGTTGAAATGAATTGAGTGAATCACATGAAGGCTGGAATGAGTGGTAGGACAAATGATGAACAGGTGTGGCTCGTTGAGGCTGCACAACAGGAGGGGCAGAGGCAGGGTGTGACAGTACCCCCTGGCTCCCCAATGCATGCACTCCGGGCACACAGGACAGACAGAAGGGAACCTAGAGGGACTGAACATGGCAGGTGACTGATGGGACACTGGAGCAGATAGGGCTCAACAGCCCCCAGACATGACAAAACACCAGATGGGTACTGATACAGGACATGGGACCAGACACGGAACACCATAAGGGGCATTACCAGGGACAACAGGGGAGATACCAAGCTGGACACAAACACCAGAACAGGACACTATAGATGAGACAACACAGCATAGGGCACAGAAACTCAGCAGAGACTGTGGAACAAAAAGGGCAAGGACAAAGACCACAAAGACAGCAAACAGGGCACACTATCAAACAAGGCAGACAAGTGGAGGGACAACAAGGACAGAGACACAAGAGAAAACCATATAGGGTACATACTGGGGGTAAACAATGACAATACAGAGCAAGAACTGGGGCAAAACCAATGGGAACAAAGTTAGGTAGGGGGGTCTTGTTGAACCCAGGATGCTGGGCACCGACCCAGGGACACGGAAGCTCTTGGGCTTCAGAGGGTCAGTAGGACCAGGCAGTACAGAGGGGTCAGCTGGGCTGGGATTAAAGGGCGCCAAGGGACCTGCAGGACAAGATCCAGGACAGGAGCAGGTGGGTGCCACAAGAACTGAAGGACAAAAATGGGAAAAGGGACAAGGCATCACTGGGACTGCAGGGCAAGGGGTGTCGCAAGGACTGCCTGGCCAGAACCCAAGGATGACGAGGGACCTATTGGGCAAGAGCAGAGACAGGGGCAGGAACTAGAACAGCTGCCATGGATGGTGTGCCCTCGTCTCCCTCACCAGGAGACAGACTTAGCCTAGCCCTTTTTTGAACCCCTGTTGATACCAGTGATCTCTGTGGAACCTGGGACTGGAGTGGCCTGAGTCCTGTACAGAGGCACGGACTCACAGAGTGGGACTTAGGATAAGACCCAGAGGGTCTCACTCTAACTCCTCTAGTGGGATGTCCTCTGGATCCACCCTCTCTGAGCTGGTGGCGGCTGGGGAGTTGGGTGTAAAGCTGGCGGTGGCAAGGGGGTCAGGTGCAGGGCTGGTGGTGGCTGCAGGGTTGGTGCTGGAATGCCAGGGCGCTGACAGGAGATGAGGCGGGTGCCGACGGGTCTTCAGGAGACAGGCTGGGCTGAACCAGGACATCTGGCAGCGAGTACAGCAAAGCTGGGAACACCCGGAACTGGGCAGCATGGAACCGGGACATTGGGAGATGGGCAGGATGGAACTGGGATACCTGGAAATAGAGAGGGGAAAACTGAGCCGTGTGCGGTAGCAGCCTGTCCTGGGCCGGGTACTGGAGGAGCGACGGAGACCTCACCTGTGTCAGACACAGAGGGTGTAAGCTGAGTGTGGGCAAGGCGGTCCTCTCTGCACCAGGCACGGCAGCAGCATCTTTTAGGCAAGGTACGGCAGCGGCCTCTCCTGGGCCAGACATGCAGGTGGCATGGCGGGGCTCTGGCATCAGCTCAGCCCTCCTCTTCATTTACCGCCTTCTATGGCGGGAGCTGACGGAGAGCTCAGGTGCAGGGCAGGTGCAAGTAGTGGGACCACAGCAGGCTCCAGAAAGGCAGCGTACAGTCCTGCTTCAGGCAGGAGAAGTGAAGGCAGGCTGGAGAGCATTGGGACATAGTCAGTGCTTAATTTGTAAATCTGAAGGTCCTGGAACATGAAGGGCATATGAGAACGAAGGGGTATCAGGTCCTTGGCACAAGTGGTGGGTGCAAGTCCGGGAACGTGTACAAAACATGATGCTGAAAATATGCTATGTATATTTAACCTTCTGCGGTCGACGGCATCGTCGGCGATGCCACGTATCTTTCACGTACTGTATATTTCAGTTCATAACTCGCTGAAATCTTATTGTAGAAACATGAAAAAAACGCTGACTAAACCCGTAATCTGTCTTTTCAAAACGAAAATTTTCGGAATTATTGAAGTTTTTAAAATTAGGTTAAATAGAGAAAAAAGTAAACCATGTCACCTTTGTTTGTTTTACTTGCATCAGGGGCGTGCAGTACCACCCTCATGCCAAGATCGCTATTCACATTTTTCACACTAAATAGATTTCCGCGTATTCAAATCGCATTCGCATGGTAATCTGATGAACAACGCAACAGTGAAACGCGATCCAGATACATCCCTATCAGCACTATAAAAGGTGGGGGGGGGGAGGATGTGGCCAGGTGTTAATGGCTCATGCTTACACATGAGAGCTCCTACATATTCAATGGAAGGAGACCAGAAATAGTGACCTGAGTTAGCTTTTTTTTATTTATTTATCCAATTGAATGTTGCAACTACACCATTTAGTCATCTTCATGTAGTCAAGACTTTGGTGATCAGATATCTGGGATCAAAACAAACTTCCACCATTGCTTACTAGGTACTTTTATAATGTTTCTGCAAGTGTTACAAACTGCATTTTGTAATGTCTATACTTTGATGTTAAATTACAAACTTAAGAAAAATCTGACATATTCACAAAGTACACTAAGTTTAAGATGGGTTTATGCCAAAACAAATATATAAGAAATAATTTATTTGCCATGAATTAAGTTTATGATATTGAATGAAATATGTGGTCATGCCCCAGTCAGTGAAAGTGAGTTCCCTACCCCTAGACTCCAGAGGGTAGGAAGCACAAGTTAGTCATGTTCATCACATCTGAGCTGGGCAAACTGAAGAGGCTGGAGCCCCTCCGTGAACAATGTAGGTAAAAGCAGTCACACACCCATATTGAGAACAGCTGTTTTTTTTAAATGGGATTTACTTATTACTGTTATGGACAGCGAAGACGTACCGGACTCAGATTCAGATGACAAATCGGGGCCTAACAGGACTCTGAGCATCAGCTTGGAACATTGTCTACTGCAGTGGTGGTCAACTTATGCAGGGGACCATCCACAGTTCTCTGCCCTGGATCACAAATATGCCACTGCCATTTCTGTCCCTTGAGAAACTTTTCTCCCTTGCAGGCAATATAGTATTGTTACACATTTAACAATGAAAAACATTGTATCAGGTACCTATACATAACCAGTAATGTGAAAAATGTATTTATTAAAAAGTATATTAGCTTATGGCACAGTGATGCAGTGGTTAGCACTGTCACCTCATACCTCTGGGATCTGGGTTCCGTGTGTATGGAGTTTGAATGTTCTCTTCATGTTGTCATGGGGATTCTTCCGGGTACTCTGGTTTCCCCCTACAGTCCAAAAACATGCTGACGTTGATTGGACTTGCCAAAATGGCCTGTAGGTGTGCCTGTGAGAGAGAATGGTGTGTGAGTGTGCCCTGTAATGGGTTGGCGCCTCATCCTGGGTGGTTCCCTGCCTTCTGCCCATAGCCTCCAGGATAGGCTCTGGACCCCCGGTGACCCTGAATAGGACAATGGCTTCAGAAAATGGAGAGACATATTAACTAATTGTGGGTACTCACTGTATTACAGCCTGTACTTGCCTGGCATGCAGCTTGAAACTTATGAACCGTTTCTGGAGTTTTTAACCTTTTTTTCAGACCACGGTAAACTGCTGATAACTGAAATGGCAGTCACTGAAACTGTGGATACGGGAATCCCACTATAATAATTAGCCAATTTCATTGATCATTAGCTAATTCTAACAAATATTATGACTAACCATTACGGCATATATTTCTTTTTGCATCTTTGCGCTGCTGCACATCCCTGTGTGTGTAACAAGCAGCGCACGTGAATGTTAATATATTCATAATGCGGCCTTTAAATAACAGTAAAATACTGAGCCATTGTCTTTAAACCAGGTTTTTTTTTTGTCAAAAGCCCAAATGCTTTCTGTAGCTTCAAGACAGCAATGCTCCAACAATGCACCTGACTCCACCTCATTTTAAGACCAACATGCTCACTGGCACTCAAATGAGCGCAAGTACATTTGCTATTTAAACAACATCAGCGCTGGACTGGAAAATGACAGCTGTATCTGGCTCCTGCTAGCAAAGATACTGTGTCGTGCCTGGCACCGCTTTGCACAGGGTGTATGATAGCCCCCTAAATGTCTGAAACGGACATTTTCTTTGCTAACACTATACGGTGCTACTTCAGTGTCGGGGCTATCTATCTCAAAATTTGATCAGTTCCAGTTCGACACTCAGACAATGTGTCTACAACATTTGGAAAAAATCCATCACATAATAGGTTAAAGAAAAAGTGTCTGGAAATAAACTATATTTTAGAACATAGAACTCTGCAGGCTGTCGAAAAGAGATAATACAGTAAACAATAGTATACAGATCATTGTTATTAGCTCATACTGAAAAATTCAAGAGTAATGTGGTATCATACAACGAGACTTTACAATCTATTTTAAATGGAGGCCTCTTTGGGTAGATGTTAGAAAAAGGATCAAAAATTGCTTAACAAAATAAGGAGCTCTCAGAAACTCAGGGTGAATCTAATCTACCCCCTGTAGCCTTACCACTGAAGAATTTTTTTTTGACTACTTCAGTGACCTCAGCCCTAGTGATGAGTAAGTCCTTCTCTGAGTCTTCCAGCTATTCTTCCTCCAAGAAAGGCATATAAGTGGGACTCAGGAGATCTTTGAATATCTTTCCACTGCCTGACTATATCCCCATTTGATATCAAATCAATCCGTCCCTCCTTTTTTTAGGCCAAATGAATGTCATTTTCCATGGCCCCACCAACTCCTCCCACACCCATGTTTTTGCTTCCACAACTGTCAAAGCCACATTTCACTTGACCTGCCAGTACCTATCAACTGCTTCAGGAGTCTCATAAGCTAACCAAGCATGGAATACCTCCTTCAATCTGACAGCTTCCTGTACAATTGCTGTACACCTCCGGGTTTGGGAATTTCTACCACGACAGGCGAAGACAACCTTACAGACATAGCTCCACTCAGCCACCTCAGCAATGGAGGCTGGCAACACTGCCCACCAGGTTCAATGTCTCTAGCCTCTCTCAGGATGCAGGAGAAGATCTGCTGGAGATGCAAGACAGGGGCCTCTGCCAGATGTTCCCAGGGCACCCTCACCATGCATTTGTGTCTCCCAGGACTCTTCGGCATTTTCCCCTGCCATCTGAACAAACTCACCACCAGGTGGTGATCAGTTGATAGCTTAGCTCATCTCTTCACCTGAGTGTCCAAGACATGTGGTTGCAGATCCCATGATATGATTACAAAATTGATCATCTGATGCTTATGAACACCCCTATGTTCAAACATAGTGTTCATTTTGAATAAAAAAGTGGTTAGACAGAAGTCCAATAACAGATCTCCCGATCACACCCTTCCAGGTTTCACTCTTGTTACCCAGATAAGCATTGAAGTCCCCCAGTAGAACAATGAAGTCCCCAGAGGAGGTGCCTTACAGCACCCCATCCAAGGTCTCCAAGAAGGCCAGATACTTTGAACTGGTGTTCGGTGTATCAGCACAGACAACTTTCAGAACTAAGTGCAACTCCAGAGTGGAATCAGTTCAGCCCCTTTCCAGGAGTTTGGTCCAGAGTTTGTGCTGAGCTTTGAGGGGACCCTGACTATATCTAGGCAGTAGGGGTGCAACGGATCACAAAACTCACGGTTCAAAACTTATCATGTTTTTTGAGTCATGGATTGGATCATTTTTTGGATCAGCAAAATAAGAGGGAGACAAATATTTCTTTGCTTTCCATTTATTACTTATAGAACTTAAAGAACACTTAAAGCAAGGAGCTTTTAACATTCTTGCATATGCACACTGCTTGATCTGCAGCTTTTCACTGTAATGGTGAGGTTCCGTAATCTTAATTATTCTTAGGGGTTTTGTGAATCACACTTTGTCTGGCTGCTCAATCGATATGGCAAACCCTATACCACAATGGAAAATCGATAAATAAAATAAATCATATTGAAGACATGCAGCTGACAGTTGACTGCACCTTTTGGTTACAGTAGTTACTGCTTGTGAATAATTCCTGTTAAGAGAAAGAGGCACATTGGCCTAGTTTTCCATAATGGGATTTATACCTCTTGTTCTTTTGTAGAGCCTTAATGATAAGTCCTGAAGCAACTGTTTCTGGGGACTTGCATGGCTAGTGACTGGAGAGAGAAATTAAGCATAATCTGACTGTTATTCCCTCATGCTGGATAGCACAGGAGCTGGGCTTTTGTCAGCACCCTTCATGATGAAAAAGGCAGCTTGAGGACAGGAAATTACCATGAAGGCAATGTGATCCATACTACCTCACTGCTGGTTTTGCATGTTAGCAAAGGTGCTAATTGAATTGTGTCATTGTATCTGACATGCAGGGACCCTCATTTTGGTGGCAAAGTATTAGTAGCTGTTCCCGTTTGTAGAAATATTTGTCTTTGATTGATTGCAGTTGTATTAAGCCCTAAGGAAAGTACGGTTACCTATTCATTACTATTGGAAAATGTGTGTGTGGTGGTTTTTAAAAAGATCAAGAATTTTAAAGTATAATGATTAAATAATGAATAAGCAAACCTTAATGAATTGTCAGTGGTGGTTGATTTTTCTTCTCTTATTTATAAAAGTTGATATAAGGAAAACACTGTATATTTTTATACATTTTATTTAACATGTATTTATAACGTGTTCATTTTGATTTATGATTTATGAGAGAACCATTAATATTTGAGTAAGGAATGCACTGAAATATAATTTTTTACCATTTTCTTGTAATGGAATAATTTCATCACAATCTTGGGAGAACGGATGTTTCGTTGTCTCATGATAATAGAATACTTTTCACGAGGAAACGGAGATGATTTTCTTTAGATCTCAAAAAACCAAACAGAATTTTTTCATGGGACCATGGTTTTTATGACGAGGCTGAAGTGTAAAAGTGGGTGTATTGCATGGTATTGAACTTCCTAACAGACATATTAACAAGATAAATCGCTGTCAATACCTGTGTTTTCCCATAGGTATTAATGAAAAAGTACCAAATTCAGAGTGTCATATTTAAAAAATTATACAGTAAAGTAATAGTATATGTAATAGTTGATGTAGCTTCTGGGATAGGCTCTGGATCCCCTGTGTCCTTGTACAGGACAAGCAAGTATATCAAATGGATAGTTGGATGGATGGAATCCTGTGGCAGCATAGGCTTTATATTTTGCTCCTTAATCAGCACCATAGATACCTTCATCACTGTCATGAAAGACAGAGGGATACCGGAGGTAACCCTAAATAAAATGATACGAGACAAACGCACCAGGCTCACATTGAGTATGACGCCTATGAAGCTGAAGCCTCCATAAACTTCTTCTTACATGACAAACACTACTGTTCTAAAGCAAGGCATAAAGCTACTTCAGCCCATGTCAATTTCCATTTCAAACAGGATACCTCCACCAATGACAGGCTGTGGCTGTAATATGGTAAACGTTAGGCTGCATTTTAATCCTGGTAATTATTCCATTATGTTGAGAAAATTAAGTTTGTTTTCTAGAGAGCTTGAGAATATTATTCTGTTGTCATAAGAAAAACTGCATTAAGAAATGATATTTCATGGCCTCTCTTGGCATCTGAATTTGAGTGTTTAGATGTTATCAAAACAATATCAGACTCAGCTTAAATGTATCATAAGAGATGCTTAAACTAGGCTGAACTATTAATTTTCATAACTTAAAATGAGGTGCTGGATATGCAGCCATGTCTAGTTACCCATGTAATATTTGAGCTATTTCCAAAAATACAGAATTAAAAATACAGAATGATAAATGAAATATGCAAATCAGTCTTCACTTGGAAAATCAGCATCTGTTTGGCATCCAAGCATCATTTTCTAGAGATAAACAGCAAATCTGAGCCCAGTGCTTCTGATGCAATCAGCATTACTTCTCTGAAAAGCTGTAAACACAGGGAGATGCTGAGCTCTATGGCACTGGCCAGGTGGTAAAATTACATTATTGATGGTGCTGGAAAAATGGCATCAGAATTGTTCAAATGCATTGCAAATTGCAATAGTATTAGCAGACAAATTAACACAAGATGTATCATATGATGTCAGGAAAACATCCCTTTCTTTTGGGATCTAAATGTTATCCAAACAGCTTATAATTAGGAGGCTATAAAGATTTCTTGGTATAAAGGGCTTTGCTGAGCAAGGAAATTGTGCAAATGACTTTGGAAGGGAGCTGCCCTTAATGATTTTCTCCTGCCAAATTTGAGTGAAAATTTATGTATAGAGAATGTCAGGACATACCTTAGGAAGAATCAAGCATTTCAGTATTCAGTCCTATAATTCTGTTAAATGTGCTGAGTTATTTATTACTTTTTCTAGTGTTAGTATGGTAGAATGGAACATGAAAATGGTCAGGGATTTTGAATGGTCTCTTCTTATCTATTTTTCTTTTGTTCCTGACTGACAGACCAGATTTGCTACAGCTTTAACTGAATTTAATCAATAGTGAGAAGAGGCTGAGTGTTACAGTGAGGACTCTAAGCACATGGTGTCTGCTTCACGCTGTTCCTGGCTGCCGCTCCATCTCCCAGGGGTTCTAAGACATTAGAATGCTTGGTAGCTTCTCATCAACCCCAAGAAATCGGGGTAATAATATGACTAATGATGGTCTGTGCTGAATCTTCAGAGACTTAATCTTCTGTGTTTTTTATCATATTTCAGTGGACGCAGTGTTGAAACTGATGAACAAATGCGGTAATGGCATTGTCAGTTAGAACTAAAATCAAGATATTTGACTGGTTAATGGTAGGTAAGCTCAAATCAACTTTGTCCATAGCATTGATGGCAAAGTTGATTTGAGCTGCTTTTGTAGGTCTCACAGCATTTTCATTCTGCACACATCTTTTCAACTTGCAAACAAATCTTAAATGACTTAATTTGACAGCTCTCTCACCTACAGAGGATTCTCCACAGTTTCAGAAGAAAAGGAAAAAACTAAATGGAGAATGAATCCATAAAATCATTTTGTGTTTGAACCAAAAAAGCCTATGACTGATAATAAAGAAAAGAGCCATAATCATCGCTTATCATGAAAATGTCTCATAGCTCCAGCAACTGCTAAAATCTAATTAAACATTTATATATGCAAAAACCATGTACACATGTATTGTAATTAGTTCATTCTACCATTCAGTATCATGTATATAATTTGAAAAAAAATATATATATGACATTTCACATCTAGTTAACCTTTCCTTTATAAGCCGTATTTGGGGAGCATACTTGTTGTGACTCTGTACTATACGAGCTTAAAGTCCTACCTCACCCCAACTTTTTATTAAGGTGCAAGTTCATCCTAGATATGATAGCAATCAATATGAAGACTTTTCCTACTTTTTGAAAGACAAGATACTATTGTTTTTCAGGCCTGTGTTTCACTTGATTATGATCTCATAGGTATATATAGAACATCTGTTGCTGTATGTTGCAGGGCTACTGTGAAAAAGAGTGTCATCTGGCTGATCTCCAAGCCCAAACACATCAGTTGACCTCAGCAATGCCATCAATTTATGGTGCTTCCATTTCTCTCTCGTATCTCACTGATAGGACAATTTCTTCTGTGCTCATGATAAGACATTTCTGCAAAATGATGCCGCAGAGTGGGGCTTTTTTTTTCTTTCTGGCCGAAAAATAAACCCCTTCCTGCAAAGTTAATAAAGTTTGCTCTCGTTATGTCTGAAAAGTGATGAATGGTTCACATTAGTCATAAAAAGAACATTAAGAGCAGAGTACAGGAGCCTCTCCTTCTGCTCTCCTTTACATATGCTGTAGACAGCATGTATGACTTTATTCAGGGTGTTTCTGCAATGGAAAAATACATAGAAACCAGTCCCTGCACAAGACACCAATTACATGGGTAGAATTGCTTTTCTGGGATTTGCTGGTGTAGATAAAATCCCACACACATAGCTTCAACTATTAATGGACAATGAAGAACAATAGTAGGTTTAAAGTTTTCAAAGAATTTAAAGAAATTGTCTTTATGGGCAAAGATCAAAGAACACTTTGGAAACAACTGTGATACAACAAAAAACAGACCTTTTCATTAGCACTACAAATGAATTATCCATTTCCACCTACTGAGGAAAACGGACCATCTTTGGGTCTGAAAAGTAAAATGTATAAGCTGCCATGTAGTCACAAATACATAATGTTTTATATGGCTGTGGATGTGAACTGTAAGGAAAGGCACCTATTTAAAGCTGCAGAAGAGCTTTGGGTTGCTTTATAGAGAAATCATTTATACAGTAATCAGCCGTTCAATTAAACCATTTAGCCAAATGCATTACTTGAATATAGATGACAGAGTACACCTACGTAATTACAGGCGTTCCTGGAGAAACAAAATCTTATTATCACGTTTATTTTCTGTGGTAAATTTCTGTTTGCTGAGGTATTCTATAATTGTGTCTAGAGAATTGTAATGTTTATTTTTTTCATATTAATTTAGAGCAGTCTATTCCATAGAATGATGATATTATCCTTAATCCTTAATAATGTACATCGTCTGATGCATAACTTTTTAATGTTTATTAAAGTTTCATGAAATTGCTATATATCAAAAGTTCTGTGTCATTATCCAACTTTAAGGTCAGAGCAGCAGGTGTTACAGTTGCTAAGGGGATGGAACTCAAACCATAACACTTTTAATCATACATAGCCTGTATCCCTCTGGAATAGTATCTGGGTACGTGATTAATCATGGTAGATATCGTAACTGACTGACTTTGGATGAAAGAATCAGCGAAGCAGGTAAAACATTCATAAGGTAAAATGCCATAGAGGAGTAAAAAGAACACTTGTATCAGTTTTTATAGTTCAGCATATTGCTCACAGTGAAAACAATAATCCACATATTGAATAGGTACTCAAGGGCACTAGAGCAGAGTTTCCCAATGTGGTCCTTGGGGACCCACACAGTCCATGTTTTTGCTCCCTTCCAGCTCCCTGCTAGACAATCCACATTGTCTAGGGTGAGCCGGAGACATCAGCTCTTGATTTTTCATGCTCTCAAGAGACAAACCATTATGTGGGGTAGAGAGAACACGAGTTAAAATCCACTTTGCGTAACCACCTGCATGACACCTGGAAAACTATGCAGGTCTGAGTATCAGTGAAAAAAGTTTCACACAATATTCAGCTTGAACTGTTCATGGAAGATACAGATATTGACAAGTATAAAAGGAGGGGGGGGTGTAAAAAGTTTTGACTCAGCAATACTATAAAACATCCTTAAAAATCCCATCCCTAGGGGCAGCACACTCATCCTGTTACACACCTGGTGCATCTGTCCCTTCTCCTCTGATGTTGTCAAACCCCCCATTTCCCTATCGCACACACAGTAGCACTGAAAACCATCCAGCCCAGGAGTCCTGGAGCATAGACAATATTGAGTTTGCTGGTGGCAAATTGGCTAACACCAATGTACTCAGTGCATTATTGATCAGACTGATGGAAACTGCAGGCATGTAGAATGACCATTACTTCTAGATGGATCTTCCGGTTTAGAGGATGACATGACAGTGGTAAAATCACAGTTGTTAAAGTATCCAGGCTGTGCAGTGGAAACATTGAAGTACTTTTTGCTTTGCAGCTGAACTAAATGCTACACAACGTTTTGGTCTGTGGATGAATGTATCTTCTGTCTGTTCTGAATTTTTAAACAGTTAATTTACAATTGTTATCTTAACAATGAATAATACTGGAGACAGTTTAAGTAAGAATTATTTGAATAAACTGGCAAAGTGGTTTGTGATTGTCAGCTTTCAGCTTTTCTTTTCTCTTTCTCCTGCCTTTGGATCTACTGCATCCACCCGGACGTGAATACTGTAGGTGAGTACAGAGTATTATCATCATATTCTGTGTTTCCAATAGGCTGCTGTTTTTCTCGGAACTCTGCTTCCTGATGCTGGTGTTCCTTAGCTGATTATAAGCCGAGCACAGATTGACTCAGACAGGCCACATGCAGTGCTCAGTCCCTTCCTGGGAGCGTGCCGGCTTGCAGTGACCTTTTGGCTGAGTGTGGAGGTGGTCTTGTGTGAGTGTTTTGGCAGTTCTCAAAATTCCAAAATGTGTACATCATATTTTTTGGCTCCCAAAAGTGAAACCTGTTTCAGTTCTTCTATTTTTCATTGGTCAGATCTCTTTTTGCTACCAGTACTCATCCAGTGAAACAAATCTGGTTCAAGATAGGGAATTTTTTCAAACTGAACTTCAAGTGTCATTGCCTGTCAAGTTGCTCTATATTACTAACCACAACCGATGCATGGCGTGGTCTTGCTATGAAACTCAGAGGTATCATGGGAATGTGCTTTCAAAATGTGCCTGTCTAATAATGACTTTATTAGACAGGTACCACCAGCATACAATGCATGTGAGCTAAATGGTGACACCTTTAGATTTGGTTTTTCAGCAGCACCAAGATAAGATAGCTATTTCTTTACTTTCATTAAGAGTGGTGCTCTGGGCTTGGGCCTTTGGTTCTGGGGAGCTTGATGCAAGTCAGGAAAGTGTACTTTGGTGTAGATCTGCATTGTCTATCACATTGAAGACACACATCTCTCTACTCCAGTGTTTTTTTCTGCATTGGCACCCTTGTCATAAGGTAATTACCCCAAGACTCACCATTTATTGACACATACTACTAATTGACTGTTACCAATAACATGCACCATATCTTTCTTAACCTGTTAGTTCAGGATCAAGTACATTTTTTGAAATTATACTTTGCGATTAGCCAACTGTCATATTGTCATACACATGAATGGGTGTGTATAGTAGGGAGATCTTATTCTTGGCTGCATAGATGTAAATTAATGAGGGGGATTGTAACCCCCCAATAAACAAAACCAGCTAATACAACACGCTGGACCTCCTTAAATGGGTGGAAACCTCAAAACCCCTAATACTCAACCAAAAGTTACAGTATGCCCTTACTTGGCTGCATTTGATTACATGAGGTGTGATTACAACCTATTTTCTAAAATAGTCGCTTATTCACAAAAATTTATCTTCATCTAAGCCACTTAAAGTACATCCATAATTTAATTTAACATATTTAATTAATCAATACACAAGCTTTTTTTATTTTATATACACCTGGCCAGTTCTAACAGCACAGGTTGAAAAACACTGCTCTACTCAAAGCATCCAGCTCTGGAGAATGCCCTCCATAGTCAGTGTGGAATGATTGAGGAATAAAAGTGAGATGCTGCATATGACTAGCACAGGGTGTTTTGGAGTCATACCCAGGTTCCCTCCTGTGTATGTGCTACGGACTGACTTTGACTCTTTATAGCTCCCCCTGCTGGACAAATGAACACAAGCAACACTGGTCGAATTCTCATACTATAAGACTTCTGCAGATCTCGCTTCTTTTTTTCTTCCCGCCAGGGCTTGGCTTTCTTAACTATATTATCATCATTATGTCTCTTCCATGTTCCTCAGGTTGAGGGTTGTTTGAATGTCTTATCTATTAATGTCTTATTTTAGCTGTTCAGGCAGTGTGTGGTTCAGTGGGCTAAGCCTGTATACTTGTAGTCACAAGGTCGCTGGTTCAAACCCAGTGTCTGCAGGTCCTTGAGCAAGGTCCTTAACCCCCAGCTTCCTGAGCACTGCTACAGGTGGCTGCCCTTTGTGGGCAGCTTACTTTACAAAAGAGCACGTTGAAGGAGATGTAAAGACAATTTCCCCAAGGGGTTAATAATGTATCAATTCTTGTCACTTAAATGTTAAGTAGGCCTGCTGTTTATTAATCAGTTTTTGACCATGCAAACGGCTTTCTTCCCCTTGTTTCAACCAGTCCCAGAGGACACTGCATAACTGTATGCTGTTTAAAGTGATCTGCTTGGAAGTGTACCCCTCAGTGGCACCTGAAGGATTTTAAGTTGGGGTACGCACCCTCCATGCTTATACACACGCCAGCCTATAGTGCCAGGACTGCGTTACACCACAAGGCCGGAAGTGGGGGTAGACAATCACGTTATAATAAAAAGTAGACAAGGTCTAAGTTTATCCTTTGCATTTCTTTCCATACTAGTCTATGCTGGTTAGGGTTGGTTTAGTGCTGGTGTAGCTGGTCAACCTGCACATGAAGCTGGTCCCCCAGCAATATTTCATTAAGATTCAAGATTCTTTATTTGTCATATATACAGTTATACAGTTACACCTTATAATGAAATGTATCCAAAATAAATTTAAGATATATATAAAAAGACTCAAAGTAATGAAAATATATATAAAAATATATATCTGAATAACATTACAATTATAGGCATCTGCACAATGTACAATATAATAGAATAGACTCTATATATTTGTTGTAAAGTGTGGTGTGCTAGTTGCTGTTGACGTAAATGGACCTTATTATGAGCAGTTAAGAAGCTGTGGCGGCATGTCTTACGGCCTGAGGATAGAAGCTCTTCCTGAGACTCTCTGTTTTTGCCATAATACTCCTGAAGCATTTGCCTGATTTCAGCAGATTGAACAGGCAGTTACTGGTATAACCTGTATGCTGGTGATGCTGGTCTATGCTGTTTATTCAGCAGGGCTGTTTGTGAAAGAGCAGGGGTGTACCCTTTCTGTTCTGCAAAGTTGATGTGACAGTCACATTTCAGTAACGATCGTTAGTGGGGCATCAATGTGGACAGTTTGACCAATACCAATTATGAATACATTTTTTGTCTCTTACTGCTGCCGGTGGTGAAACCTACAGCTGAGCTTGCCAGTGCAGATTAGCAGAATAACGTTATATAATTTTTTATTCTCTGGAAAACGAAAGTTCTCCTGGCCAGAATTAATAATGAATCATTAACATGTCGTGGGAAGCTACTCTTATAAGAGGGGAATGAGTGATGAAAACCCTTGTTTAATGTAAATGTTACGTCTTAGGTCACTCATCCAACAATGACGCATAATCGTTAAAAACTTTATTGTAGTCTATGTATTTTGTGGTATTTCCTCTTGTCCTTAGAGCTTCATTTCTCCTGACAGTGCAGTAACTTAGCAATGATTTGTACAAGGTTATCTGGCATTTTCCCCTGCACGCTTCATTCATTTAAGTATTTGTGGACTGGTGGCTTTATCCAAGTCAACTTACTTTGGTAATTCTATTTAACACCTGTCTGAAAGCAAATTCACAAACATAAATAACACCGGTTCATTCTCAACTTCTGCCAGTTAGCTCTTCAAAGGAATCTCATCTTCTCAGTTATATATTTCTGTGCCACTAGATGGTAGTAAAAAAGCACAAATGGGAGACACCTATTAAGTGGTTAAGACCTTCCTTTTAGAAATAGTGAGGGAAGCAAATAACTGTACTGGCCTGGGTTGGGTCTTTGCATTTCCATGGTGACTAATGGTCAGCTCTGTGCCTACAGATATACCATTTAACAAAACAAAGCTAACCTTTCTTGGAATTGTTATTAAAAGGCCACCTGATTGCATCAAGCAAAGTGTGTTATATTTTAGTAATGGTCTTCCATTACGCATTAATAACAAAAGTTTGAGAAGTACAGTATTAGTTTATTTATATTTTTTAGAATAACTACTGATCTTAATAAATCTTTATTTTCTTTATTGTCTCCAAGCAAAGTCTAATTTCTTCTGAATTGTAAAAGGAATGTTGGAGTCAGAGCTTCCACGATTTGAGTCAGGAGGAAAAGGGCCATACTTTAGTCCAGGGCTGTCACATAATGCTGCACCTATCTTTAATACTGCATGCATTGTATCTGTTACCATTCATATATGCAACAAGCTGGGGATGCTGACAACATTTGCCATGAAAAGCATATTTTTATACTCAGAAGTATCTGCAGGTGAACATGTACTGAGAGCTCACAGCTCTTGCAAGCAGCTTGCAAGCAAGAAATATAATAGTACAAAAATACACACAGTGGCCAGGTTATTACATACATCGAGGAAGTTCTGAGCAGGATCACTTATACCTCCAGAAGCTTTCAAAGCTTGTTCTGAAAAGCTCTTCTGCTCAGTAATTTTAAACTTGTGATCCTGCTGTTAGAGTCTGCCCATTCTCCACTGATTTTTTTGTTAAAGGTGTTCTTGGCCACAGAAATGTCACTGGCTAAATGTTCATGTCATGGGTTTTCATTAAACATTTCTCTGTAAACTCTAGACACTGTAGTGTGAGAAGATGACTGGAGAGAGGCTGTTTCTGTCGTGCTAAAACGAGTAGTATGGAAAAATGATTTGCACCGTGCTCAAAACCACTTAAATCAGACGTCTTAGTGCTTATTCTTGTGGTAAGTGAACCTCTGGATAGTCTGTTGCAGCTACATGATTCTCTTTTCGGAGGATCAGGCTGTTGGTATCACCAAGCAGGAGTACCTCATATAATAGTGACACTTTGTTCCAGTGTTTCCCAACATGGTCCTTGGAGACCCACCAATAGTCCACGTTTTTGCTACTGGGAACTGGGAGGAAGCAGAAATGTGGACTGCCTCATAGGGAGCTGGGAGGGACCGCTGTGGGTCCTCAAGGACCAAGTTGGGAAACACTATTTTATCCCAGCTTGCTCTCACAGACACATATACAGGTGAGGGCACCATGGAGAGGGGGATCACAGCACAGGCAGTGAGTAGCACCTTTGGAGCAATTGGCGATTAAAGGCCTTGCTCAGGGGCCCAAAGGTATCTCTCCTTCTGTGTTAAATGTCTGCCAGCCCCAGGATTCATGCCAGCTAGCTTCTGATCATAGGCACTAAACTACTGAGACACATGGCACCCCCATACAGACATAACAAACTGGCCATGTCTCATACAGAAATGAAACCCCAAGCCCTTGCAGACACAGACACAAACCCTTAACCCACTGAGCTATTCAGGGGTGTCAGAGGGACATGGACACTGTGCCACTACAGGGGACCCAAATTATAACTTATACATTAAGGGACATTACACAATAAATGGGAAATGTTATGGTCATGTGGTGCCTTCCCGTACTTCTTCAGAAAGTGCCAAACGCAGCGGACGACCCCAAGTGACCTATTGTCAGGGGGGTGACAGAATTTCAAGGAAATTCCTGAACTTAGAGTATAGGTATTGAGAGGAGGGCTATGCAACAATGTTTATATTTAAGTTGCATGGAGTTACAATTCTGCCAGAAATAATGCACTCAAAGCTCATTTGCCGAAGCTAAATTATGAATTCCCAGAGAAATGAGAATGTATTCTTAGTGTTGAGAATGTATTCTTAGTGTTAAAACATTTTCCAGATGTTTTTTTACTTTATTAAAACAGATCATTGTGGAGGATATATGATAGTTTTGAGGACTAGTTATTTATAAGTATAGTTCACTATCAGATTTATAAAGAGTGCTGAGGAAGGCCACCAACAGACGTTATCTTTGCTTGGATTATATTCATTTTAATAATAAAAATGCCAGTCAGGTCATTTCTAGTCGATAAGAAGACTTTTAAAATAAAGTTAGAATTGCTTTTGTAGGCAGAATAGAGCAAATAATAATTAGAATAATAATAACCATTTCAAAGAATCCTGATGTGACTGCATCCTGATGGTTGTGACAGTTTTATTTTGTGGTGTAAATAGAGCTATTGAAACCAGGCTCCCCTCTGGAATGTAAGCATGTAAGGCTCGTGTTTAGCAGCTTTTATGTGTGCATGACTTTTCACTTTCAGTGGCCAGACAGACACACTGGGTTAACATAACAGGACTGAACTGCATTTGGGGAAGCTGGAGGTCTCGGTGTTATGCTGAGTTATTAGGGTATGATCTAAAACAACAAATTATATAACTGTGCTCAAATAAGAAGCATTCTGAAAAGAGCTGACCATCCTGATGTTTCAGAGTATTCCAGAAGATAGGCTTGAATTCTCAATAAGATCACAGATTGTGATGTACATATTAAAGTGACGAAACCACACAATCCATGTATGTTTTGTACTTTTGAAAATATTACTACACCAAGAGCAATCCTAAGCTAACCTTACTCATTAGTTCCTCATGCTTTAGTAGACAGGTTTCAACTGTACTCTTTAGATACTGCCAGCCATTACCTATACAGTATGTGATATGTTTCCTTTCCAGCCAATCAGATTAAGCTAATTACAGCCTTGAACATTACCTGCTTGTCTTTATCAGATTACCTTCCGCTGATGTACAGTATATGAAATATATGGCTGGGCAGCTCAGGGAGGGTTTTGGAGCCTCGGGTCTGCTAAATGCTTATGTACACCCCTGAAATTTTTGCAACTGGATGTGAACACTGCGATACTATCCTACAGTGTGACATGCAGGTAAACCTTTTCTATTCTCCCTGTCAGTCAATAAACTGTAAGCTCAATGCAGAGTAATAACCTTTTGAAATGTACTGGAGCCACAGTGAGTCGCCACTGAGGGCACGTCTTGGAGAGCCACAACTCAACAAAGTTGAATTAGCAACGGGGGAAATAAAAGTGTTACTCTGGGCCTTCACTCCTTTTCAGTCTACAAGCTAAATGATGCCATCCATCACCGTCAGCCTCATCTGGCCAAGCTGCCCCAAAGCAGGAGCCTAAGCTCGCCTGGGTGAGATGGATAGGTGTTTTTGTGATGCACCCACAGAGAATAATGGGAGTGCCGAGCAAAATCAATCAGTACCAGCAGCTACTCGCATATCGATGGCTCATTCTCCACATCCCTGGGGTGCGATTGTACACCCTCAGAGCTGATACCATCAGTCCAAGCATAGATGTGGTCCTTCAATTGTGTGGGAAAAAGTAACTAAGCTGATGGACAATGGTGGGTTTTCATGGAGGATAACTGGGGACAGTAAAAGCTCCATCTGAAACCATGATGGTTGCTGTATTTTTTAAAAAGCAAGTGGCACGGCGAGGGTTTCACAGTAATTAAAGTGCAGAAACACAGGACAGTGTGAAACATGGGCTCTGGACATAAGGGTTTACAGTATATACTGTAAGTTATGTAATGATGAGTTTATGTAATGAGGGTGCATCTGCATTCAATATGTCCGGAGAAGAAAAGGCTTGACCTTCCTCCAGCAATGACAGCACTCGCTAGGTGGGTTTTATTGTTGGTACCTTGATTTCTTAGTCCTACACCATTGCTTCATTTATGCTTTCAACTGTACAACATAATAAATTTCTACCTGTAGGATGTGTGTCACCCAAAAGCTGAACATTGTGGCATGTGTGTCACCCGCAAGCTTTGCACTGTGGGATATGGGCCATATGAAAGCTTTGCATTGTGGGATGTGTCACCCAAAAACTGAACATTGTGGGATTCATGCCACTCGAAAACTTGATCTTGACGGTTTTTAAGCATCATGAGTGCAAAGATTAAACTATAGGCATTATGTTTCAGTGTGATGGAAGGAATGGCCATCCTTGGTTATCTGTGTTATTACAGTAAATTTGTGACACATTGCAGATTTGAGATTTGAGAACCTGATGACACAGGGCCTTGAAAGTGCCTAACATCCATCCTTTGATCGCCTAATTGATTGTCCTGGTCAGGGTCCCTTGGAGCCTATGGCAGAGATCACAAATCATACACTACAGGCCATTAAGGCAGACCAATTAGCCCAACTGCTTGTCTGTGGACTGCAGGAGGAAACCTGTGCAGGACAGGGAGAATGTAAAACAGCTACACAGAGCAGAATCTGAATCCCCATGCTGGAGGTGTGAGGCAACAATGCTGTCCACTGAGCCGATTTTTCAATGTAGTCATTTGTATCTACACTAGTGTGTTGGCAACAGTAGCATTTCTGTGGATTCAGACAGTCTATCCTGGAATGAGCAGAAAAGACAAATTGACCTGTTTGGGGCTTACAGAAGAGATTAAAGGGATCATCAGCATTTCACACACAACAGAAAAGTCAGGAGATTGAATATGAACTATGAATATGTGAGATTTCAGAAGAATTTTATGATAAAGTTAAACAGTGGTCCTACTTCTAAATGTACTTTTTAAAAAGCTAAGGTAAGACATATATATTTCATTCCTACTTGAGCACAAGTTATTAACTTGATAAAATATCCATTAATTGATCCAATTTTATGGGTTCCACGGAAATAAAGGTAGCTGATTATGAGAAAGACCTTGGTGTATATGTTGATGCTTCCATGTCCTACTCTCGCCAGTGTGGGGAAGCAATAAAAAAGGCGAATAGGATGTTGGG
>JAODKC010000095.1:31117722-31133358 GCA_026777985.1 Mormyrops attenuatus | reverse complement strand
AAGATTTTAACAACTCTGAGCTATTAGTTAGGTTCTCCCCAAACGAGCTTGATCGGCCGAATGGCCTCCTCTCGTTTCTAAATTTCTTATGTTCTTATCCCAGAACATCTCATCTCTTTTTGTATCTCTATTATTTTATTACTTATTATTTTATTCCTAATGTTCTATCTCTACTTTTATCCTCTTTTTACATCCCACAATTTATCACATATACTTTTTCTCCTCCTTTATTTATCTTTATCATATTTACACTATATTACCAAAAGTATTGGGACACCTGCCTTTACACATACATGAACTTTAATGACATCCCACTTTTAATACATAGGTTTTAATATGGAGTTGGACTAGCCTTTGCAGCTAAAACAGTTTCAACTCTTCTGGGAAGGCTGTCCACAAGGTTTAGGAGTGTGTTTATGGGAATTTTGACCATTCTTCCAGGAGAGCATTTGTGAGATCAGGCACTGATGTTGGATGAGAAGGCCTGGCTTGCAGTCTCCACTCTAATTCGTTCCAAAGGTGCTCTATTAGGTTGAGGTCAGGGCTCTGTGCAGGCCAGTCAAGTTCCTAAACACCAGACTCGCTCATCCATGTCCTTATGGACCTTGCTTTGTGCGCTGGTGCGCAGTCATGTTGGAACAGGAAGGGGCCATGCTCAAACTTTTCCCACAAAGTTGGGAGCATGAGATTATCCAAAATGGCTTTGAATGCTGCAGCATTAAGATTTCCTTTCATTGGAACTAAGGGGCCAAGCCCAGCCCCTGAAAAACAATCCCACACCATAATCCCCCCTCTACCAAATTTTACACGTGGCATAATGGAGTCAGGCTAGTACCGTTCTCCTGGCAACCCAGACTTGTCCATTGGATTGACAGACAGAGAAGTGTGATTCGTCACTTCAGAGAACACATTTCCACTGCTGTAGAGTCCAGATAGCGGCGTGCTTTACACCACTGCATCCAACGCTTTGCATTGCACTGGGTGATATAATGCTTGGATGCAGCTGCTCGGCAATGGAAACCCATTCCATGAAGTTCTCTACGCACTATTCTTGAGCAAATCTGAAGGCTACATGACGTTTGAAGGTCTGTAGCTGTTGACTCTGCGGAAAGTTGGTGACTATTGCACACTGCGCCTCAGCATGCGTTGTCCCCGCTCTGTGATTTTACGTGGCCTACCACTTTGTTGCTGTTGTTCCCAATTGCTTTCACTTTGCTATAATGCCACTAACAGTTGACTGTGGAATATTTAGTGGAATATTTCACAAATGGACTTATTGCACAGGTGGCATCCTATCATGGTACCATGCTTGAATACACTGAGGTCCTGAGAGCGACCCATTCTTTAGAAAATGTTCATAGATGCAGTCTGCATGCCTAGGTGTTTGGTTTTTCTGGTGATCAGTATTGACACACCACAGCACACAACAACAAAATGTGCCCTCTGCATTTAACCTATACGTAACATCAAGACATTGCAGGGGGCAGCTAATTCAGTGCCTGGGGAGCAGTACCTTGCTGGTTGGGGATTCAGACCAGCAATTTTTATTTTAACCTGCCTCTAGTTTTTCCTCATGCAAATTTATAAGATCCATGATAGCATTTCCTCAGTTCCTATTTTTATTGTTGTGTCTGTTCTTATATTATTTACTTACTTATCTATTTATTTGTTAATTTATTTATTTCTTTCATGTCTTTTTATGTCTTTTGTCTATTTTACATAGTTTAGGTAAGGGTGGCAGTAGGGGTGGCTTGATATTGTTTTTATTATATAAAGCACATTGTGTTCAGTGTTGCCAGGTCTGGAGAAAATCTCCAGCCCAAGGTCTGCTTAAAATCCACCCAACGGAAGCTGAAACTAGCCCAATATTTGAAATCCCAGTATACTGTATCTCAGAGAAATAAACCGGTATTTTGAATGCTGATCACATTCAAATGTAGCATTTATAAACCACAATTAAACACAGTGATGTCACATAGACAGACACACTCTCTTTTCCCTGGGTTGTCTACTTTGGTCAGCTGCCTGGAGTGAAATTTTCAATTCAAGAATAGTCTGCACACACATGCACACACATTTACATGTATGTAACAGTTTTACTACCTTGAAAATGGTCTGTAGGACCATTAGTGCAAACTACCTGAATTTTTCTTATGATGCTAATTTGAGGTTTATAATGGAATAATATAGATTTGCCATAAAATTCATCGGGTAAGTGTGAGAGTCGGAAAGCCTGGGTGTCACACCAGATGTGTGTGAGCTGGCAACCCTGCTTCCGTGTTCGTGTCTCTGACTTTCGGTGTCTAGCGGTTCAGTATTACTCAGCATTTGGAGCCACTGTCATTCATAATTATTTTCTTTTTCCACTTACAGTCCACTGCTGTAGATCATTGAGAAGGCAGCCTCAAAACCCACAACCCGCAACCTCCTAATATTTACCTGCAACTGTATTTCCAAAATAGCCCAACTGCACGAGAAATCTCTGGACCTGGGAACTCTGTGTTGTATTGTGTTTATAGGAAAAGTGCTATATAAATAGATGATTCTGTTCCATATCAACAGTGACTTTAATGAGGCTCAGAAGCCTAGATATGGTTGTTTGGACCATTCATTCATCTCCATGGACACAGAAGCATTGCAAGTGCCTGTTCAGCTTACACAACCCCAATGGACAGGAAATCACTGTTACATTTTCCCCAAATCCTAAAACACACTTTAAAGTCCCCATAATTTCAGGTGGATGGTGAGAGCTGGGGTGACTGCAGAAAGTCTCCTTGCTGTTGGTGCACTCTAGAGGTGAGGACTTATTTGGGCCTGGACTCCAATTTTAGGGAAAAATCACAGCCTGTGTGACCAATTCCAGCCCTCTGAACTCTGCCAGAGAACCTGTCCCTGCTTCCACCAACTTTTATCCTGCACAGTGTTGCTGTAAACACCACAGAGTACTTACTGATAGGCCAGCTGCTGAAGTTGCATATGGGCATATATATTGTATAATGCGATGAATGACGGGTGTGTAGGTATTCATAAACAACTGTCATAATCGTGTCACTCAGGGGGTCCTGTGGGGGTGCTCCAGGAGTATGGGGTACAGGGTCTGCTGTTGTCGGCCATCATGTCCCTGGATAAACTGAGCGAGAGTATGGTTTGCATCGCCAGCAGTAAGTCAGACTAGTTCCTAGTGGAGCTGCTCTTTGTCACCAATTCTGTTCATAACATTTACAGATAAAATTTCTAGGCATAGGCAAGGGGCAGAGGCTTTCCAAATCGATGACCTCAGGATCATGTCTTTGATCTTTGCAGAAGATGTGGTCCTATTGATGTTGTCGGCTGGTGACCTGCAGCATGCACTAGGGTGGTTTGCAGCTGAGAGTGAGGCAGCCGGGATGAGGATCGGTACCTTCAAGTCTGAGGCCATGATCTCATCCAGAAAAGGGTGGATTGCCCCCTCCTGGTGGGGGATGAGATACTGCCACAGGCGGAGTGGGAGATCGACAGACGGATTGATGCAGCATTGGCAGTAACCTCGACATTGTATCTTTCTGTCATGGTGAAGAGAGACCTGAGCTGGAAGGCAAAGCTTTCCATTTACCAGTCTATCTACCTTCCTACCCCCACCTATGGTCATGAGCTCTGGGTAGTGACCGAAAGAATGAGATTGTGGAAGTTTCCTTGGCAGGGTATCTGGGCTCAGCCTTAGAGATACAGCAAGAACCTCGGACATTTGAGAGGGGCTCAAAGTAGAGCTGCTGTTTCCATGCATGAAAAGGAGCCAATTGAGGTGTTTGGACGTCTACCTAGGATGTTTCCTGGAGGGCTCCCTGAGGAGGTGTTTTGGGCATATCCAACCGGAAGGAGGTCCTGGGGCAGACCCAGGACACGCTGGAGAGATTATCTGTCTTGGCTGGCCTGGGAACACCTTGATATTCCCGCGTGGGAGGAGGTGGCTAGTGAAAGGGAGGTCTGGACATCTCTGCTCAGACTGCTGCCCCTATGACCTGACCCTGGATAAACAGCAGATAATGGATGGATGGATTGATGGATGGGTTACACAAATAGATAAATTATATTAATACTGGTCTTTTCTGTTTAAGTTAGTGATGTCCATTCCAGATGGGTCCTGTGTACAGGTTTTCCTAAAGGATAACACAAAGTTTTGGCTTAGTTGTTATGTATATAGCACTATAGGGGACAGTGTGTGGCTCAGTGGGCTAAGCCTATGTGCCGGTTATCAGAAGGTTGCTGGTTCAAACCCAGCCTTAGCTGGGTCTTTGAGCCAGGGTTTTACCCCCAGCTCTCTGGGTGCCCCAACAGGTGGCTGCTCTTTACAGACAACTTACTCTACAAAGAGCAAGTTGAGGGAGGCATAAAGACAATTTTCCCATGGGGATCAATAAAGTATCTATTATTATATGAAATAATTGAAAAGCATGTGCTGAATTAAGACCCATTTCCCAGATCAAAGTGCTTGACTTCCAACAGTGACTGACCTGTGTTTGCTAAGGCTGGCAGCATGGTGTGTTTATTCCTTGTGCCAGCTCTCTGTATGTAGAGTATGCATGCTCTCCCACTCTCTGTGTGGGTTTCCTCTGGATCTTGTAGTTCATTTTTAAGTCCCATATGAGACATAATACTATTTATTGAGACATGTCCAAAGCAAACATAGTGGATGCATTTTACCATGAGTGCGGCACTCGGCAAGAACTAAAACAAACTGATTGTGTTTCCACTAGGTTTAGTTCAATGAGTGTGATATTGTATCTTGTGCTATGTAGTATATTTGACCTTTCCCCCGTAATGATTGACTTACTATGGGACCTATGGGACGAAACCAAGGCGTAAGCCGATGCCTGTGGTTTATTATATAGTGTGTTCTGGCAATATATTTGGAACCACAGCGTACAGTTTAACAATGAGCGTTGCAATGTAGGTGCAGCAAGATAGTTGACATTGTGAACCTAATAAAAGCTCAGATGTCAGCCATAACAGGATTTTACCTGGCTGTCTGCTGACTAAATTTTACTTTGAGATCTGAACAATATGTACTGTAACAGTAAGAAATAATGGGAAAAAAAAACAGAAAAATACAAAGGTATAGGTCCAAGTCACTTCACTCAAATGGATATTAAAACTCAAACAGTATATTTACGTTATGTACGTTGCCCGTGAAAATCATTTTTTGTTTAACAGTCATACCTTAAAATATGCTAAAAAAATTGAGGTATCTCTGTGGGGGTATATTGTTTTTATATATTTTATTGTTGTCATTTTTAAAAGCTTCCCATTGGTATAACATTAGCGGTACTGGAGAGGTGACTCTGCCCACTTCTTCTGCCCGGAGCAATGCCAATTTTACCCTGGCTGAGGAACAGAAGACCCACTCATCTTCTAATGCAGCGTACATGTTATTGGTGGGATCATGTGCCCTGACGCCCACCATAGAGGAGGAATACGGGGTGCCAGGGCCACCGCTGCCTCCGCCTTCTATTAACGCAGAAGGCTTCAGACATGTCTTGTCTTCTCTCCTTTCCTGCTTCTGACTTCCATGGACAGGCTATTGAGGTACAACTGTGTCTGGAAGGGCGTCCAGTAAGGTCGGCTAAGAATGATGTGTCTGCTTGTACCGCTGGAAGCCCACGTGGAGCCCTTGGCAGGCTTCATTTCTGGCATCCGGCCGTCCTAGACAAAGTGAAACTGGCTCAATAAGTTAGATAGATAGTTAGTTAGTTAAACAGATAGATAGGTAGACAGATAGATAGATAGATAGATCCTTATTGTCACTATTACAGAAACAGTGAAAAACAGTTTAGCAACTCTCTGATTGGCAGCATAAGTTAAAGTAATAAATAAGAAATAAGAACAACACACAAAAAGAAGTACAATGTGTGCAATATATGCAATATGTCAGTCCGAGGTAGTGTGTGCTTAATGACCTGCCCTAAGCATAGTGTTGCATAGAAGACATGGGGGGATACTGTTTCACAGAAACAGTCATTCAGGAGGTGGGGGATGGGCGCATTTGACTGCCTGTGTGTAAAAGCTTTTGTTCAGTCTCTTTGTTCTTGCTCTGATTGACCTGTAGTGTCTGCCAGAGGGGAGAGGGGAGAAAAAGTACTGACCAGGGTGGAAGGAGTCCTTGATGATTTTACTGGCTCTCTGGTAGAGTCTGCCAGTGTAACTTTTGAGGGGGGGTAGTGCCATTCCGATTACACGCTCTGCCGCCCTTACCACCCGCTGCAGGTTCTTCCTGTCTTCCTCAGTGCAGCTACTGAACCACACTAGGTCAGGATGCCCTCAATGGTAGAGCGGTAAAAATTGGTCATTTTTGGGGGAGGTGATCCTGACACATCTTCTTGAGGAAGTACAATCTATGTTGTGCCTTCCCCACCTGGTGAGAGATGTTTGTGGATCAGGTGAGGTCGGCGGAGATGTGGACCCCTAGGAACTTGAAGTTCTCCACCCTCTCTAGCTCTTCTCTGTCAATGTAGAGGGCAGAGTGCTCAGCTTGGTTGCCGCCATCTCAGAAGATAGCATGCGAGGCGGCGCTCTCTTTTGCCTAATGGGATGACCATCACTCTCACTGCAATATTTGGTTGTGAATTCACTGGTGGATGTTGTGCTTGTTCACAAGTGACAGTAAGAGGGAGCGTGAGATTGACAAGCAGAGCGATTCATTGACTACAGTTTTGTGAGCACCAAGGAGGTCAGTGATGGTGAACTGGGAAACTCATGGTTTACTGGCCTGGGTTCGGTCCCAGGTCCTTTCTGTGTGGAGTTCGCATGCTCTCCCTGTGTTCACGTGGGTTTTTGCCAGGGGCTCCGGTTCCCTCCCACGGTCCAATATTGTGCAAGCTGCAGCTCCTTTGCATTTCAGGAAATGGATTGATGGATTAAATCTAACATAATGCAAAAAATAAATGTGCTAAGCGTACTGCAACTGATTTTAATTCCAGCACGAGGTGTAACTGGAGCTGCAGACTGTCTATATACTGTTTGATAGCTTTATGCTTAGTGGTATATTATTGTTTTCTTTTATGGCTGGTTATCCTGAGCCTATCAGAGGCAGCGCAGAGTGTGAGGTAGCCTAACTGCACGTATGGGGGTATGGGAGGAGACTGGAGTATCTGGCGGAGGACTGCCTGCCGCTGAGAGGGCGTGTCACAGAACACAGAGCTGGCAACCCATTGTGCCGCCATGCTTGCCCCCATACGCTAACAATAGCTTATGTAACACATCTTACACATACTATAATTAAAATGGTGTCCCTCTATCCATTTTCAGTAGCCTGAAATGTAGCTCTGTTGTATGTTGTACAGCCATTAAAAAGGTGTTTGCTGCGTCTAATGGTTCAGCCCTGAAGAGTGTGCTGTCATGTGGGGCACAGCCTTAAATGCAGCCTGATCCTTATTTTTTATATATTTATATCAAATGAGTTTTTAGATGAGTTGACAGTTCATTCCGCGTACAGTGGATATAAGAGCATTTGGAGCGAGTGGGATGCATGATGGCTGCTTGGGCATCCTTGTGGGTGTGGCTTCGGTTCCTGCCAAGTATCTGAGTCTGTGTGTGTGTGTGTTGACATGTTCTTGTTGCCTTTGTATGGGGTTCTTCCAGTGCTTCTTTCATCCTACCAACAAGAAATATTATGTGCCATGATGTGAACATGGGCTCCTGCGGGCCGTATGGGATGCCCTAGAGGCATTGCTTAGCAGTGTTTTCAAATCAGGCTGTTCTGTTTGGTGAATTAGGACAAAGACTTGTAAACTCATTGTCATTGCTCTAAATCCTTGGAGGTGCATTTGTGCTTCATTAAATAAATCAATTGTCATGGTTCAGCATGGCGAGGGAGAGATTATCCATGCAGCAGCTCTAACAAGTTTTATTCACACAACAGAACACAAAAGCAGAATCAGAAAACAAAGGGGCCAAAACTAAATTGGTAGAAAGAAAGAAAGAAAGAAAGAAGGCAGGAAGCAACACTGGGAACAACAATACTAAAGGCAGTGAGGAACTGAGGAAAACTACAATAATGACACTACAACTAACATAGGGCAACAGCCACAAGGAACCACTGAAGAACAAAATAAAAGCAGGCACTTAAATATATTACTAACAAGCTAAGATGAAGGACAGGTGAGAACACTAACCAATTAGCCAATCACTAAGGAATCGTGGAAACAATGAACAGGTAGGGTATATTACAATTAACAGCCACTATAGATTAGGAAACATTAACAAACACTGAGGGCTATTAGGAGAGACAAGGAGCACAAGTAAAACAGAACGTAACTTGATAAGGACACAAAAGCAAAGATGTAAGAAGAAGCCAGGGGAAGAAATAAAACCACAACATCAAATGAAGGTGAGGTAGGCCTCCATAATGCATTGATGAGTCCTGTTATCAACAGTTGATCCAGGATGGGGGGGTAGTACAGGGCACAAAGCTCCCTGGTTGGAACACCGGTCCATCACAGGGCACATGACGAAGTAGGAGTGGAAAATTCACTTCTTGGTAGTGCAGTGAATTCACAGTGTTCAGAATTCATTTAAATGAACTTTGACCCATGAATTTGTATTGGGGTTTATTTGTTGCTTTTTTACAGTCCTCTCTAAAGGATTTACTCGCAAAATAAAATCACTTTTACAGGACTAGGTCAAAGTTAATGGTTTCATAAGGCATATGGCTCTTCTTGAACTTTATTACCACAGAATATGCATGCTTGTCTGCAGTAGAATATCCTTCATAGCACTTAATTAACCTTTTGTTACAACCTAGGTTTACTTGATGTGGTGGCATAAAGGTAATGCAGACCTCTTGTTTTCCAAACAAGAGAGAAAGTATGAGCCTTTACTACAGAGTTAGTTCTAACAAAATAGACAATAAGTACTTACTGTACTTCCTATATTCAACTGACTTTCACACCGCTAAACACATTTGCTCCAAATTGCAGGAATAAATAATCATTAGTAATGGCATTAGAGACAGAACTAACAGTGGTGCATGTAATCCTGTAATAAAAATCTTGAACAAGCCCGAGGAAGTCAAAATCCCCAATGGTATTTATAAAAAAGGTTATAGCTCGACTCTCATCTAACACCAACATGTTAACAAATGTATAAGGCCTGCACAGTTTTCAGTCTGAAAGCAGGAGTGTCACTGTGGGCTTCTATTCTGTCCTCTGTAATGGAGCCAGTGATGCTCTGTGTAAACAAACAAAATATATTGTGATGCCAATCAAAGAATGTTATGTTGTTCTAGCAGGAGAGCTTTATCCCCCTTAATCCACATTAGCCACAAACAAGGGGAATCAGCACCGTGCTTCAGTGCTTGCCTTTTCTGTCATGAATATTATACCCAAATGTGCAATTAACAACTGCATCAATTGTGCAATTGGCATGAAATTAGAGGGTGTTGGAATGAGAAAAGAACCTTGATAGAAAGATATTTGGCTGGCCATCAGATGAATGTGATTAGAATAAACATAAAGTCAAAATCTCAATAAAAGCTAAAGAAGTGGTGACAGGACACATAATTTGCTTCGATGAATGGCTTGAGAATGAGAATAATGCAGACAAAAGAAGCCTAATAAATGGTAGTGGGAATTCACCCATTAATTCATGCCAGTGCTGTGGGTGTAGTGGAGGGTTTTAAGCCCTTTTTAAAACAGTATACTGCATAGTGTTTCCTATAGATAGTTCAGGTATTGAATATATTTAATATAAAGCATATAAACATCACACTAAACAAGTTATATTCAGTGATTTCTAAATGGTTTGTCAGGAGTCCCAAATAAACTGTTAAAACGAAATCCTTTTAAAAAAGAATACAATATAAATGCAAGGTGCTGTGGGCACGACAGCAATGTATTCCATGGATGGCCTTAGCACACCTGCCCCCATCTAATCCCTCCTCCTCCCAGACCCTCAACCTTTGTCTCTAGCCCCCACACGCTAGGCTTGGGCAGTCTAAAGTTTTCCATAATGTCATGTTATCCATATGTTATACCGTGGTATATGTAATTTAGATGGTATTTTCAAAAGCAATGCTCTTCGAGTACCTTGGCACAGAAATTCACTCATAATAAATTCTTCTGACCAAATATATTGCAATATATCAAAAATATTATCATGTTACTGACCAAGCCTACTTTACACACTCTTCCAAATTCTCCAAAAATTCTTGTTAATTGTCCAGCTTTATGTGTCACAATCACATTCCCCCACAATACATTTTACTTACTGGCTACTGAAGTACTGGGGCTGGCGATAGAAAGTCAGTTTTCAAGTGATTTGTCTCGGGTATATCAGCTGGAGATTTTCAGGTGTAGAATTTCCTCTATATAATGTTTTTGTAAAGTGCTAATAAGATCCAAAGATCAAATAAAGTAAAAAGAGTAATAAGATCAAATACAGTTGTCCAGTTCACAAAGATAAGTGTCTTCTGCAGTCACCCTTTTTTTTGCTTCCACTAAGGGGTGTCGCTTAAATAAATGCAGGTTGTCTCAAAATTCGAACAGATCCGGATCGTCATCCATAGAATGTGTCTGCAAATTTTGGAAAAGATTCCCCCACCCCCCCTCAAAAAATCTGAGCTATCATGCTGACAAGATAAAGTGTCTGAGCTCCCATTCTCTTTGATATCACTATTCAGCACCGCTTCCATTTTGTTATTATTCGTTTCAAAATTCGATGAATTCCAGATCTTCACTCTTACAATATGTCTACAAATGTTCAAAATGATTTGTCAAATACTTTTTGAGTTATCGCAGTAATGGGAACAAGTATCTGAGGCTGTCCTGCTCCATCAGGGGAATGCAATATTCATCCATCCATTCTTTGCTGCTCCTCTGGTTCCGGGTCAGGGGGCAGCAGTCTAAACAGAGATTCCCAGAACTCCCTCTCATTAACTACCTTCTCCAGCTCCACTAGAGGAATGGGTTATAATGCAGAGGAACACCCGGGAAAGGAAGTGTGACTCCCATAGCCGCTCTTGGTTCTGGTGGTCCCGCTTCTGCTGCTTATCAAGTGTATGGCATTTTTCAGCAAGCCAGGCCTCCCAGCTGTGGCACGCCTCCTCGCGCTCATGCAAAGCAGTCTCCGCCCTGTTCATTCATGCAGCTGGGGTTGCGCTGTGGCTCCTCGCGGCTGACGAGCAGGGAGCACTCAGTGGCTGATGAGCGGCCATAGTCCACATTAGAGCCTGCCTTCCTCGCTCGACGACATCGCTGTCGCGAGTCTGATGGGCTGGAAAGAACGGCTTCAGGGTACGCTGTGTCGGTCTGGTGCATCCTGGATCGAAGAGGGGGTGCCTTCCAAGCTCTGGGGTCCCCTGCTTCACGTCCCACATTGTCTTCCCTGCCTGCCGCTGCTTCTCGAGGTCTGCCAGGCTGGATGATGTCAATCAGCGCCCACTCCAGCTGTGCCAGTAGGATCACTTCTGGGAACCCACTTCTGACACCAATGTAGTGTTGGGCGGTCCGAAGCATCATGAGTGTAGCAATGGATGTGGAGACTTGTTTGCTGGGAGAGAACTCATTTATTCAGGTCCTGAACATTACTGTAACAGGCACCCAATGAGCACCAAACCCTCTAACACACTACCAACAACACAAGGAGGTCAGACGCTGGACCATCAGGTACACACATGGTGGGTAATTTACACTAGAGACACACAAGGATCATACATGGTGCACATAAGACACGGGCAACACACGCACGACAGTAGGGAATGCAGCTAAACCATAGCAACATCAGTGCAAGGGCTATTTACAATTAGACACGGTGCATGCTGGGATATGCAAACCCTGCTGGTGCTACAATATTATTATTGTTTAGTGACAGCATGTTCCTTCTCTGTCTATGGAGGTGAACACCCACAGTAACTATAACAGCCTAACTGTACTCATGTGACTCAGTCGAACTTAGCAGGTTTGTATTGAGTCTCTGCTAGTGTGTGAACCCCTTTCACATACAAAACCCCTTAATGTATCTGGTAAAAGCAACACAGGATAGGTAGCAAATTTTAATTCCAACTCACTTACATTACAGTAAAGTAACACATGTCATGTAGGATCCCAGCTGTTATCGATGTAGTAAAAAAAAAGTGCGAGTACCCCCCCGGTCTTCTTGAACATGGTAATCTGTTACGGTTTGGCATTCACACTGGAGCCGTGTCAGAAGGTTACTGCTAATGTTACTAGGTTGCCAGGGGATAGATTAACGGGTAGACTTTATAGCTTTGCTCCCATTCTAACACAACACCATTACAGTAAAAGAGCATTATGTAAGGGGGTTTCAGCGTGTGTGTGTATGTGTGTGAGAGAAAGAGAGAATGGGGTGTAGGAGTGCAAAGACTGAGATACATCCCCCCCCACCTACCTAAATACCTGCTCTGTTTACCGACCTCCTCTGTTCTCTGTTCGTCTTCTCCTTGGAACAGAAATCTCGTTTCATTAGAGATTTATAAAAGCATCTGCTAAATGGCAGCGTAATATAACCTATTAATGCCGTTAACCAATTGAATTCCGTAATGCACACAGCGGATGGGGATGGGAATCAGACTTCCCAAGTGAGTCACCAAGGCGCTGGATTAGATGATTGGTTGGATGGATGTTTTTTTCTGACGTGGTGAACTGCTATGTAGAAATGTTACCAGCAGAGACACTGGGACATATAGTTTGCTTGGGCAGGACAGAAAGGGAATGTGCAACATGTCTGTTTACTCTGGGGGAGTTCTTGGAGACAAGAATGTGTTTTTATTAGGGCAAAAGTGTTATTTTTGTTTAAGGCATGTTTTTTGTATTGGGACTCAATGCCTATATAAGGTAAAGGAGATGATTTATTACCGAGAATGAATTAATTGTTTTAACTGCTCATGGCTCACTCTTGGAGGCTGACAAGTACAGTAAGGAAAGTTCTGGAGGCACTACTTCTTTCTTTGGGAAGACCTGCAGAACCTATTCTGTGTTTGGAAGTTTTGGTCATTCAGCCCTTATCTGCAGTGCCCCCTGACGTGTCCCGTCACCTCAATTATGCAGGTGGGTTTGGCCTTGCAGTCCAAGCAATGCCGGCCAAAACCCATGAGGAGGCCTAGACAAACTTCACCGCCAGGGCAGTCTGAGTCCTGGACCAACTCGAGTCACAATTTCCACAGATTGGGACTCGATGTGCCCACAGCTCAGACTAGGACTCTGCTTTTTGGTGCTCAGGTGGTGTGCTGTGGAGGGAGGGGTCGAGCCACAGGGTACGCCCTACTGAGGTTTTACCAGGACCTGGGGGTACAAAAAGGATGTACGAACAACTACACTTGAAACAACGTAGCTTAGTTTTGTTAACTGTCATATATTATTAAAGCTTGCCGATTGCTTATCCTGCCTATTTTTATGGAAGCCTGTAGTGCTGTCAAGCCTAGTTTCCTTGTTCTCTTTTTCTCCTTTTTTAAGTCTCTTGAGTTTTTTGTCTTGTTTCTCCTGTTCTTGTTTTCCTTTTTTTCCAGAAAAAGTACTTTAATGCCTACCTCTGTATTGAGTTTTGGATTTAATGTTTTTATGGATTTAACTGCAATAATTTTCCTGCAACCCGATTGTTCAATTAAGCGTCATTCTTGAACTTCTGGATTTGTTTTTATTGCGCTGGGGTTTTGTAGAGCACATTGTCGGGCTAAGCTGGTATTGCTGTTTCCTGAAGATCAATGCACTGTATATTTCTTGAATGTCCTATCTCCAGGTATAACACAGCCAATCCTATAGCTGGGCTGCTTGTCACTATCTGCGAGGCATTTAGTCTATAGGCTCTATTTAGCATCCATCGCAAAGCTGTACCAGGCGCAACAAAAATGTCTTTGCTAGTGTGAGCTCGGCCGTTGTCATGTTCCCATCCAGCACCCACCTTATTTAAAAAGCAAATGTACTCAGGAAGCGAATCAGGAATACAGTTCTGGGTCAATTTTGTTCTCCAAGGTACAAACAACTATACCCCAAGGCCAATGAGTCCATTTCTGGATCCTAAAAGGTACATTTTCCTACAGCTAGGGTATAGTTGGTAAGCACTTGTGGGTACAGTCCCAGTGACAAGTAATTGTACCCTCAAAGGCACAAATTGGTACTTTTTTCTGACTGTGTGGAGTCACTGTACATTGTTATTTTAAGGCAATGCAATTGCAGTTTGGGCGAAAAAAACCTGTAAAGTCAATGCCACAGTATTTCACTGTTATTTTAAGAGTGTGTTATCAAGATAGTAACGTGTGTCTACATAGGCATATACACAGCACGTACACTGCGTGTTACACGGGGACATGCAGCAGTGCACAAACATGCAAACAATTACAACTAAAAAGATAACAATGTGAAAGATCATTAATGTGTACATCAAAATATTTTAAGAAATATACGTCATAATGGTCAGTCTCAGAATCTTCATTTATTGTATGACTTTGTTGTAGGTGTTTAATGTAAAATACTAAATATTCTGTATAATATTTTGTCCAGCTCCCACCCGCATCTTATATGACTAATCCTGTTCACCGCAACAGGAAAAATATGTTTCATTTGACTTTGTTTATTTTCAGGTGAGGAATAAAGACAAACCTGTAGCCTGTGGCTATATTCAAAATTTAACAGTTAAAATAGGCTACGTTTTCACATAATAGGAGGCTAGACACACATATAGGCATATTTTGCCTGCAACATCATTTACAATAACAGTTCATAGTTCTGCACAAAGAAAATCCACATATTTGTGTGTTGTTTCAGTTTTTAGTGCAATTTTCACTTTGGATTTGCTTGCATTTGCAGTGAATGTCAGTGTAGCCTGGCCCTTCGAAAGTGAACACACATGGCCCTGAAGTGCCAGATTTGTGCCCAGTGTATGATAGCATTTTGTTGCATTTCTCTCGACGGGCAAAAGCAGGTGGTTCCCATTGTGGTCGCTTTGCTAAATATCTGATTTCCCCTTACTTAGTATGACATTATAAGTAGTTGTATAGTTTTATATGGTAGCACTGGCGTGATGGCCCTGCACAGCAGAGCCCATTAACATTTCTTGGCATGCTTTGCAAGCCTTGTAAATAGCCCCTTGTATTTGTTGTAAATAATTGTACTGTGTCTCTGGTGTATCTAAGTGTGTTTACCTATGTGTGTCCTGATCTTTGCCAGTTCCATGCCCTTGTAAGTAATTACTGTGTGTTTGTGCCTTGCAGTCTGGTGTCCTCCCTGCATTTCCCCGTTATGTGTGTCAGAGCTGTGGTCGACACTTGTGTTTAGTGCTTGTAAGGACTACAATAAAACAGCATGTCCTGTTTGAAACCCTTCCCTTGTCTTGTTCTTGCCACTGCAGTGCCTTGGTCTGCCAAGCGCCTCAAAATTCACCATTCTTTAAGCAGGCACTTACATCCTTGGACGTTAAAGATTTCGTGCCGGCTCTGCCATCATTAGCCGGGTGCTCCCGACAATGAACTGAGGCTGATGTGGTACAAAGCAGGGTTGGGGCCATTCCGGAATGCATTCATCAATTCCAATCGAAATTAGGAAATGGAACTGGATTTGGCATTGGAAAAAAATATTATGGGGAACAGATTTGGAAGTAAATTCGAATTTCAGGGAGATTTAAATTCCAACTCAAGTTCCATTTTCTGATTTG
>JAODKC010000095.1:31065892-31102715 GCA_026777985.1 Mormyrops attenuatus | reverse complement strand
TACTAAAACAAATTAACAAAGTTGTACAAACATGTACATGTAGTGAAGTGAAAGTGATTATTTGTCATATGTGAAACGCACCACGGCACAACACTCATTTGACACACCAAACGAAGCGGTCTTTGACAATTGACGTCACACTTGCTATAGTGTATTGTGGGTCGAATCGCCATTGTGGGTGCATTCAACCCAAGTGCCAGTATTTGCGTGCGGCATTATCTTTGGTAAGATGGGACACTCGTGCTGTGTGAAAGGCTGTCATACTAAGTCACATGGCAGAAAGGTGGACCACAACATGAGATTTTTTCGGTTTCCCACTTCGAAAAGAGCACATGGACAGCAGGTAGAGGAGATAACGAAGAGGTGTCGGATGGCCTGGGTCGCAGCAATGAGACGGAAGGAGATTTCACTTTCAACACGATATCTCTCTTCATGCGTGTTTGCTCTCAGCATTTTCATAAAGGTTAGTAAGATGCTTTTTGTTTAAATAATATTACTCAATATGCAGTTTTTTTTGTTAGTATTTTCACGTACATTGGTTAGCCTACGCTAGGTGAATGGGGGCATGTCAGTGCAGACACATGACTGGCAAAGACGACTTATGTCGATATAACGAGATAATATCTCGCTCTAACGACTTATTATGTTGAAATAACGAGTTATTGTCTCCGAAAAAAAAATCATCAAATGCGGTTCAGGGCTTCCGTGGGTACCTTCGTCTTCTTCGGCGTTTTTTTTACAGGATTGGTTATTACCCTACCTGCAGCTTTATGATTGGCTAGAAAATTAATTAATTAGATTGGCAGCTATGCGAGCAAATATTTATCTGCAAAGCGCTAGGCAAGTTAGTGCCAAAATTATTTATATGCGCAAGTGTGAATTCACACTTGCAGATTGGTATTTGCAAGAGGACTTTGATTCCTAACTGCAGTTTCGAGATTTGCAATACCAGTTTTGTACCTGAAAACCATTCTATCTTTGTAAAAAATGTTTTCATGAAGATGTTTGGTTCCACATTTACAAAAAATATTGACGTGTATTTGCAAAATACTTTTTTTTTTGCGAATGAAAATTGTGTTCAGTGAGAGCAAATGTCTTTTTACGGGTGCAAATTGGAAAGTACACATACAAGTACATACGGCACTATTCTGACTCCATAATATAGCCTTTGTATTGTTGTTGTTGTTATGGTTATAGTTGTCTTCCTGAACGTGGCATGTACGTTTGCCTATGTCTTGTGTGTACCCTGTCCGATCCTCGTGTGTTCTTAGCTTGTGTAACTCTCCCACCTTGTGTGGACTTTGCAGTTCGGCATCTGGCCACCTTGTATTTCCGCTGTGTGTATTTGGGTTTGGTGCTAGTTGGGTCCCTGTTACAATCCTATTAAGGACTACAATAAAGAGCGTGTTCTGTTCTGTCTCCTTGTCCTTTGCTGCTTGTGATGCCTCGGTCCGCCCAGCACTACAATAACAAATATTTCACTTTGGACTAACAATAAACTAACAATGAACAGGCACACTACATAAAACTGGGAAATTAGGGCATGGAAGTACTGTCATACTTATCGTGCCAGTGTAAACAATATACAGATGTAAACAGTATTTTCCAGTAGTCCAGCAGATGTACTGTAAAATACTGCTCACACAGATATACAAATAACTGTATAACTATAAATACATGAATATAATATTATAAAGAGATACAGTGAGAAAGCGCCTTGGCTCACTATCAGGACTATATGACATGGTGTGTCAGTGGTGAGCTGAGCTCCATAACGATGAAGGTTATTCTTTTGTCAAGGAAAATGAAAAGGAGTAAAAGACTTGGAGTGAGACAGGAATGGATGAGCATGACAACAGGCAAACCCTGAGAAAAAAAATCATGAAAGGGGAACCGCTGTTTTCTCTGTCATTATGGCAGGACATAATAATCTAGGATGCACAAGCTCAGATCTAGGTAGGAAACAGCTTAAAATAAGGAGTGTCTCTCCTCGTCCTTCCTCACAGATATTTCATATTATAGACAGGAAAAATATCAATATCAGAACAAGAAGCTAATCAATCGTGGCCAGTTCAGATGATACATGCACCTGATGCAATTGTATAAATATAATTTTATATAGGCAGACACTATTTGCACCCAGGTGTCAGTAGCCAACAATGCTATTGCACTATAAAATTTCATGTTTAAATCTGTTGAATCTATTCAATCTCCCCGGAAATATAAAATTCCTCCCCATGGGCTACACATGGGGTATTAAACACAAAGAGGATATTCTCTCCCATTGTGAAAAATGAATTTTAAGCCTTGTAGCTAGTGCTAATGCTAGTTAGCGATTACCATGTGTCTTAGGCTAGCTAACTAATACCTTGTTAGAACAAGGGAACATTTTTTGTTTAATGCACCCTACATTTTATATATGCATCCCACTTTAGCACCTTCAGTCACTGAAGTAATGTGCAACCATGCATGTAACACAGTGTTTAATGCTTTTTGAGGAGCTGGTGGTGGGAGTGAGGAGGTGTGGTGTAAATAGCTGAAGAGATGTCGTGTGACTATTTTCACCTGGGTGCAAATAGACCATCCGTTTAATATACTGTCTTGCAATCTTCCAGAAGCAGAGCACACTGACTTATATATGTATGGCCTGCTGTTTTGGTTATGATAATGTCATTTGACAGTTTGGGTCCGGTTATTTCCTTTTGTTTAATACAGGGATTAATCACTTTATCTTTCACTTGTATAAACATTTGTTTTAATTTTTTTTTCCTTCGCTCAGCTCACCTCTGCTCCTTCTGAAATTCAGAGGACATTACTGTGCACACAAAGTGTTCCTTCACAATATAGAGACACTAACTACTTGCACCTGTAAGTTAAGGTAGAAATTCGACATTCACCTACAGCTTGACATATCATAATGTAAATTCCCTCATTACCTCATTTCAAAAGCCTAATTTTTGTGCGTGTGCACAATGGTAATAAAGTTGAACTTTGAACTTGAAATATCTCACGTGAATATTTTGAATGGAAGTTTTTCAATTTGATGCAAAAAGACACAAAAACGGTATGGAAATATTTGTTGAATTTATTCAGTTTTGTCCATCTTGTGATGATGGCTCATACCTTAATGAGTACAATGTCATGAGTTTACAGTAATTTCAGTGTTACCTTAACTTAGTGCCTTGCAAAATTATTCACCCCCCTTGGCATTTTTCATGTTTTATTGCCCCACAACCTGGAATTTAAAATTGATTGTTTGAGAGTTTGCGCCATTTCATTTACAGAACATGCCTACAGCTTTGAAGATGTATTTCTTTTTTTATTGTGAAGCAAACAACAAATAGGACATAATAACAGAAAACTTCAGCGTGGATAACTGTTCACCCCCCCTTAAGTCAATACTTTGTAGAGCCACCTTTTGCGTCAATTACAGCTGCAAGTCGCTTTGGATAAGTTTCTATGCTCTTGCCACATCTTGCCACTGGGATTTTTGCCCATTGCTCAAGGCAAAACTGCTCCAGCTCCCTCATGTTGGATGGTTTTCGCTTGTGAACAGCAATCTTCAAGTCTGACCACAGATTTTCAATTGGATTGAGGTCTGGACTTTGACTAGGCCATTCCAACACATTAGAATGTGTCCCCTTAAACCACTCAAGTGTTGCTTTAGCAGTATGCTTCGGGTCATTGTCCTGCTGGAAGGTGAGCCTCCGTCCCAGTCTCAAATCACAGCCAGACTGACACAGGTTTTGCTCAAGAATATCCCTGTATTTAGCACCGTCCATCTTTCCCTCGACTCGGACCAGTTTCCCAGTCCCTGCTGCCAATAAACAACCCCACAGCATGATGCTCCCACCACCATGTTTCACTGTGGCGATGGTGTTCTGGGGGTGATGGGATGTGTTAGTTTTGTGCCAGATATAGCATTTTAGTGGCCGAAAAGTTCAATTTGTCTCACCTGACCAGAGCACCTTCCTCCATACATTTAGGGAGTCACCCACATGCCTTTTGGCAAACTCAAAATGTGCCTTCTTATTTTTAACGCTAAGTAATGTTTGCCCAGTCTGAGTTTTGGTGGGGGGCCCTCTCTTGGCAGGTTTGTTGTGGTACCATGTTCTTTCCATTTGAAGATGATGGATTTAATGGTGATCCAGGAGATCATCAAAGATTTGGATATTTTTTTATAACCCAAACCTGACTTGTCCTTCTCAATAACTTTGTCCCTGACTTGTTTGGAGAGCTACGTGGTCTTCATGGTGTGATGCCTCTTGCTTAGTGGTGTTGCAGCCTCACATAAAATAAGATTAAGAAGCATTTTAATTCCAGGTTGTGAGGCAAAAAAACATGAAAAATGCCAAGGCAGGTGAGTACTTTTGCAAGGCACTGTATGTATATTAAAGGCATATTAAATACTACAAAATTATACTAGATGTTATTAAACCTTTCAACTTTACTGCAAACAACCCACAATAAGCAATTAATTATTAGAATAATATGTACACTCATTTCTTCAATTGTTTTGTACTGTCAATTGTTTTACTTTAATTGTTTTACCGATTAAGTACCCCATATGCAAAATCAACATTTTAGGTAATAATATAATGTGAGACCTGACATCAAACTCATTTTAGAAATTAGAGAAAAATTGTGTTACATTAGTGAGAATGACCCATATTGTGTTTACGAATTAATCCATTTACCTAGACTTTTTTGCCTATTCGTTCAGAACAATTTTAATTTCCAGGTAAAGGGTGAAAATACTGATGAATCTTGAGCTGAATTGCTATTGGTTGTCTGCAGTGTGTGAAATACCCATCAATATTCGGGGGGTCCCCATCTCCCTATTGTTGCGTAATACCAATCTTGAGACCCCTTTAAAATTTTGCTTTTGAGGCTTTCGGGGGGTCTCATGGGTTAATCGGGGGTGTCCGACACCCCTAGACCCCCCGTATTTCGCATACTGGTTGTCTGTATTATTGAAACAGTTTATAAGGTCATCAACTATGTAAACTTTTGTTATGAAATATAAAAATGACACATCAAGAAAAAAGTTGGAAAAATGAACAATGACCCTCTGGAGTTATAATAGGAATGTCTAACTTGTACATTTAACATGTATGTACCTTGACAATCCCCTAACAAAACCATGTTCAATCCAATTGGCATTTTGGTGAAAATAATTTTTTCAATTTAATTTGTTTATACTCATGTTAGATCCATAACAGTTTCATAAAATCTACTTTTCTGGATGAATTTTTCTGCCTTTCACTTGCAGTTATTCTCTTAGATGAGTTTCACTCATGCACTAGTGATATTTTACTGCTAAAGTTCCAGAAACTTCAGCCTAAAATATTGATGAGATTCCCTTGGTAGAATTGCCTCAGGAGACGGGACGGGACACTTTGTATTCATAGGGCTTTTAGGTGTAGGTTCAGACTGATCTTCTTTAAAACATTAACAAATATTCAAAATTATACAAAATATATAAGGAATTGGCGATGCTATTTAAAATGTCTGGCATAGCATAAAATTGCATTATATATATTGTGTATTTTTGTTGTTTTTACTTGCAGTAACATTCAGATACAGGGATGATTAGAGTCATGTTTCACTTTTCAAAAAAGCTTATATTTTCACAAGTTTTATCTGGATATACAGAGGCTCACAAATGCATATAGTTATACAGTGGCTCATTTTACGGTTTGCAGTCTCTTAATTTACCTCTCTGTTTCCTAATTTATTAATCTCAGTATTTAATGAATGTGTTACATGTTCTAGGTTCAACAGAGTGGAACAACAAAAACTTTATGGCACACTTATGGCCAATCCGAAAATGGCATCACTTGCTTTTTCAAACTGGGTGGATCTGCAAGCACAAACTCCTGCACCACCAACAGAAACCCCTAACAAATATCTGACCTCTCACAGGTCACACACTTTGCTAATGAGTTCCCCCATCTTAGTACCCCAAGGACAGGCTACAGTGGCTTTACCAGAAATTAGCTCAGAGTGATTTTTGGTATTAAGTTCTGGTAGTATTCTGTTTTTTTTTGTTTTAGTTACTTTAAAAGTGAGATTATAGTTCTCACATTTCTGCATCTTGTTCTTCATCTTTATAAAAACAAATACTACTGTACATTCATTTACAAAAATTCAGAAATCGTGCTTAATTTCTCTGTTGACTAGTCACTGTTGATAATTTCTCAATTATACTGAAACATACAGTAAAATATGTTACATTAAAATAATTAGTAAGAGGAATGTTATCTACTGTGTGAAATCCCAAAGCAGCGAGGAGGCCCATATCACAATTGTCTTGCTGTAACCCTGAGGTTTTGAGAAACAAGTTATAATTTATAAAAATGATTCTAATTTGGAAATAAGGCTTGGCAGCCAGTGTATTATTGGAATTAAGTAAATAAATGTGCACTTGGTGGAAAATATGTATTATTGCTATCTTAAATTACACATTGACAATAAAAGTCAGTTTCATTTTGCTGCTGGACTCTATTCCCAGTCAAATTTCACAGTGCTCTTAGCGCTTATATTGCTCTTCCTGACAGTGATCCATATAGTAACATGAAGTGTTTTATGACTTCTCCGACCTCCTTCACATATTTAGAGTTGTCGATGAATGTTACTTGTTCACATAAGTTAAGCACTATGGCTTTTTCTATTCATTTTGTTACTAGGGATGTTTAAGAAAATGACATTCTGTCCAAGGTGTCCTCAGCCTTGTGCACTGTACTTAGGGAGAGGCTCCAGACTAAATGTGGCCCTGCAGTGGTATGGAACATGATTAGATGGATGGATATATGGGGGGATGAATCAGGTCAGGTCAAGTCAAGTCAGGTTGGGGTACATGCACTGGTAAAGTGCATTTCCGTGCCAACCTCACAACGAAACACCTCAGGATCCTGGTTGCCAACCCTTCAGACCAACATGTGGTCCAGTCCCACCCTCCAGAAATGCCCATCTATCTACCAAGTCAGGTGTTACTTTGGCATCCCCTTGGCCAGGCCCTCTCAATGAGGATCCTGTGAGTCGGATCAATCTCAGGAAATCACACCACATGGCCATAGTGTTGTAACTGATGCTCCCTCACAATGCAGGTAATGTGCCTCATTCAGGACTTCCTGAGCAACTGCTTGTTCAACACAAAGTCACATTAGTGGTGTCCAAGGATTTTCTGATGAGACACAGTACCGAAGGAGTCCAGTCTTCATCTCAGGCCACTGGATAGCCTCCATGTCTCACAGCCATACAGCAAGACAGGGAGCACCAGGACTCTAAAGACTTGAACCTTCATCCTCTAACAGATATCGGGAGCGCCACACACCCCTTTCCAGTAACCTCATGACCCTCCATTGCTGTCCCAATCTGTCTACTGACTTCATAGGAAGAGTCATGAGAGACATGAATGTCACTGCTAAGGTAAGCGAACCACTCGACATGGTCTGCATTCTCTCTGCAGACAAACACACTGCCGGCGGCTGAGCCCAAGAGGTCAATAAAGGCCTGAAACTTGGTTTTGATCCTGGACACTCACAAGCCCAGACACTCAATCTTCTAAGAGCCCCAATCAGAGCCTCCATTTGTTCCACACAGATCACAGCATCATCAGCAAAGTCAAGATCAATAAATCTTTCCTAACCAACTAATACCCCACAGCCACTGGATCCCACGATCCTACCAAGCACCTAGTTCATGCAAGCACTGAGCAATCATTGAACTCAAGGGTTTTATCCAGACCCATTGCCACAGGTGTATAAAATTAAGACCCTAGCCATGCAGTAAGGTTTACAAACATTTGTGAAAGAATGGGTTGTTCTGAGGAGCTCAGTGACTTAAAGTGTGGTACTGTCATAGGATGCCACATTTGCAATAAGTTAGGTTGTGAAATTTCTTCCCTGCTAGATATGCTGTGGTCAATTGTATGTGGTATTATTGCACAATGGAGGCATTTAGGAGCAACAGAAACTCGTAACCACATAAAATAAAGACCACGTAAAGTAACAGCAGGGTTGCTGAGTGCTAGGGAGCATAGTGCATAAAAGTTGGGAACACTGTGTTTACTCAATAACTGCAGAGTTCCAGACTTCCTCTGGCAATAACCCCTGCATAAGAAATGTGCACCGGCAGCTTCATGGAATGGGCTTCCATGACCAAGCAGCTGCATGCAGGCCTTACACCACCAGATGCAATGCCAAGAGTCAGATGGAATGCTGTAAAGCACGCCACCACTGGATTCTGGAGCAGTGGAAATGTGTTCTGTGGAATGACTAATCACGCTTCTCTGTCTGGCAGTCTGATGGATGAGTCTGGATTTTGCATTTGCTGTGAAAACGGTACTTGCCTGACTGCATTGTGCCAACTGTAAAGTTTGGTGGAGGAGGGATAATGGTATGGGGTTGTTTTTGAGGGGTTGGGCTAGGCCTCTTAGTTTCAGTGAAGGGAACTCTTTATGCTTCAGCATACAAAGACCTTTTGGGCAATTCTATGCTTCTGGCGTTGTGGAAACAGTTTGGCGGAAACCCTTTTCTGTTCCAGCATAACTCTGTCCCAGTACACAAAGCAAGGTTGGTAAAAAACATTGCTGGGTGAGTTTGGTGTGGAAGAACTTGACTGGCCACACAGAGCCCTGACTTCAATCCCATGGAACACCTTTGGAATGAACTAGAACAGAGATTGCAAGCCAGATCTTCACGTCCAACATCAGTGCCTGACCTCACAAATGCCTTTCTGGATGAATGGGCAAATAATCCCATAGACACTCTCCAAAATCCTGTGGAAAGCCTTCTCAGAAGAACCTGTCATCAGTGCAAAGCGGGGACCAACTCCATATTGATGCCTATATATTTAGAATGGGATGTCATAAAAGTTCCCGTAGGTGTAATGGCCTTGGGTTGGGCGTAGGACCTTTCTGTATAGAGTTTGCACGCTCTCCCCATGTTTGTGTGGGTTTCCGCCAGGGGCTCCTGCCTGCGCCTATTGTTCCCAGGTTAGGCTCTGGACCCCCCGCGACCCCAGTTGGGATTAAGCAGTGATGGATGGATGGATGGAAGTAGTGTGTCCTTGCAACTGGAAACCATAATAGCAATCTGCCATAGATCATGCACTGTTGCCTTTTAAAGGTGAGGTGATGTGCCATTTGACTGGTTCATTGCATGTTATGCCCAAACATCTCTCTAAATAATTAAGAGAGTTAGGACAACATTTTTCCTCCTTGCGCTGATGCGAAGTCTGTTTTTCTCTACCGCCAAAATAGTTAAATGGATTTAGACATGTCCATAAATGTTAGTCGCGCTTTGCACTTTATGCTTTGTGTTAGATCATCAAAATAGAGGCCAGAAAGTAAGAGGGATAATGATATCTGATTACAGATACTAAGCACACACAGTAGCATCCTGTAGCTGCTGGAGACAGAGAGACTCCCTGACTGCCCTATGGATCCCCCTTAAATAAAGTGTAAGTGGAACAGTCTCATTGAACAAACAATTCCAGTGGAATGGCAATGGACCAATAAACATCCATCTTACAACTGTTTGTAAAGAGCCAGATAGTCAGTGGGAAAATTAAGTTTCTTAGTACAACAAAGTTTTAAGACTATGACTATTGTTCCAGTCACACTGAGGCATTCAAATTAAACAAGTAGGTAGACCACTTGAAGTCACATAAAACAACGTTCCTCACATCTAAGTATTCTGTGTGGACCTGTGCTGAGGAAAAAGGTAAGAAGAGAGGCAGACAGGAATGGATGAAGTTTTGATCTGAAGATCTGTGTGAAGCAACTTACGAACTCCTTCTCACTTGGTGGGAGATGTGATGGGTCTGATAGACATGCTAGAGTGAACTTGTGAGCCCTGTCTCTTAACAGTGTACTTTGAGCTTAAATGTGATTCTGGCCCAATGGGTGTTCCTGTCAAAGCCAGCAGTCTTAAGGGTGGATAGATGGATCTTTTAATACTGGAGTACCAAAATGGAACCACTTTTTGCTCAGATAGCAATGTGCAGCATTTATCACGAGAAAGAGTGTTACACAAACATGCCATAAATGCATGACAGTAGATATTAAAAGTTTACATGGCTTTATTTAAATTTCAGATCGTATTGATGTAAAGAATGAACCTAAAACAAATAAGATCTTGAAGCAAGTCATATTTAAAAATAAAAGGATGTCTGTAAGAAAATTATTCAAAATAAAATGTTCAGTTCCTTGGTTACAAAAGTTGCTAGAAAGCACATAAAAGTGCATAGATTTTACCTAATTCTTTATAAAATCAATTTTTGCTTTGATTACTGTCAGAAGTAGTCTCAACCAACTTAGCATAGGGACCTCATTTATAAATCACTCTTACATACAGATTTGATCTTAGATGTGCGTAGAGTCAAAGCCAGATTTATTGATTCTGTCTTTGACATGGAAAAGTACTTGTACATATGTCATTGTCCAACACATTGTTGAAGCTATATGTGATGTTCTGCACAATAAAGTTATCAGTTTATTAGAACACATCCTTGAAGGAAGGTTATCTAATAGGCTTTATTTGAGATGCGTCCACACATGTAAACCACATTGGTCAATCCAAAGGCCATCTGCTTGTTAAGTTTGATTACTTTGTTAAGTTGAATAACACGTGACATAAAACTGTTTCTAGGGCCAAGCAATCCAAACACACCACAGTGTCAAAGCCGGTTACATTATTCAAGGTACGTGCTCTTCTTAGCAAGGCATTGTTAACCTTGAATTTCTTTAATTCAAGTTTAAAGGGAGGGAACATATGAAGAGCAGGTTAAATTCCTTTAATTCAAACAGAGTGATGAGTGCTGCTCTTCTGCCAGGAAGATTTATTGGTACCCACGTTCAGTACATCTTTTTCAGATCGGTACACACAATGAAATGAATGAACACAATTCTTGACAAAGGCAGAACCTAAATAAGTTTAAAAAAATCTTAATGGTGCCTGCGAATTTGCTATGGCAAATCTTGGTTACTGTCACGATCACCCATTCAGCCCTCATGTGGACCACGCCTACCTCGTTAACCTCGTGTGGAATCCTTCCGTTTACCTGCTGTCTTCCGTTTCCTGCTTGTTATCCTGTGTATTTAGTCCGCATTCAAGTTTGTCTCCCCAGATCTGTCATTGATGTTCGACGCCGTCTGCCCTGGTCTTTCCAGTTTGTCCCAAATAAAACCCTGATTCTGCCTCGTCCTTCCCCGCTTCCTGCTTGATCGCCGAATGCCGATCGCAACAGTTACAGTCTGTCATAAGTGGCTGCTTGGGAGCATTTTGGTTTCCTAATAAATTACACCAACACTGGAGAGACAGTAGTTGATGAAACCATGGCTGTCCATCAGTGTTATACCGAATCTGGATTTGTTGCTGATACCACATGAGACGACATCATCAGAGTGTGTGTTTGACTGGACCAGAGCAAGGCAGAAACAGCTTCTGCAACTCTGCAATCTCTCTGTGGCATTTAAGCAAATTCAACTAAAGATAGGTGAACATACTCCATAATATAGAACATGGGATTTAGCTCATTATGATTTTCATGATGTTATATTTTTGATTTTGAAATTATATATATTTATACAATATTCAAATAAGTGTGCCTTGTTATTCAGACACATCGACACGCACATTGCCTCTGGTTTACAGCTTTTCCTAATTCTCTTTTCGGTTTTAATAATAAATAATCTCAGAACAAATTCTGTTTTCCCTGCTGTATCAAAACTGTATAGAACCTTGAACCCAAAACCGAGGTCTGTACTGAACTTTGTGTACTGTTACATCTTAATACTATACATGATAAATTATGAAAATCGCTATTTATTTTGAACAGCCGCATCCTCCTTTTTTTCTCATTGCATGGAATGCAGCTACACTCATAAACATGGTTTGATTCAAATCCTGGAATTCACAAGATGTTAGATCACAAACCGATTTCCAAAAGTACTTATACAGATAAAGAAGTACTTTTACTGTTTAGTTTTTTTCAAAGTTACCATATGTATGCCATCTTGAAAACCTGTAAATATATGTCTTACCTGTACCCGCGTGTGTTATTTTTGAAAAATATTAATAGTTTATTTTATTTTATTTTATTTATTATACCTGTAACGGGGTTTGCCCATTCCATGCACACAAATACACAGGAGCAGGCTGATATTTTTGTTTACTTGTTTGGCACTCAAACTCTTGGCATGTCTATAGACACAATATAGTTTATGGTTGGTGGCATATTTCAGGTGGCCAAATGGAATATGGGTTTTGAGATTGAGGAAGTGGGTATATTTTAAGGTTTCAACTTACCCTGCCCCCCCCCAAACTGAACCCTAATTTGCCAGTTTACCTTGCACTATTCAGCTCAACTTCAGTACCTGTTACAGTTAGACACTACCTCATCTATGGAGACATGCTGATATATATATTTGTATGTATATGTTAATATGCGTATCTGTATCTAGCCTGTATGTTTAATTTATATACCTCTGGATAACATATATACATATAATGTTGGTAAAGTATGTCAAATTTATGAATGCATGCATTATTTACATATAACGTACATCATGTATGTCTAATTTATGTATGTATGAATGTATTATTTATGTATAATGTACATAATGTATGTCCAATCTCCCCCCCTCCCTCCACCTCTCCTGTCCCCCTCACGATCTGGTGAAACCACAACTCTCCTTTCATTTACACACGCGCCTTCACATTGTATTAACGACAATAAAAACTGAATTAAGTTTAAGATATAATCATGAAATGTTTTCAGTATCATTCCTCATTTTTCTTGTTGCTGATTTCAGCCTTGATTCTCAGCCTGGTAACCATGGCGGCACACTAAATAATGAAATACCCTGCTTCATGTCCCACAATCCTCTCATCTTTACATAAGTAGTTTTCAGCACTGTGTGGAGCATATTTTTAATTAATTTACACCACCTGTGTACATAAGAAAAGGTCACTTAAAATAATTAGTGGATGAAGTGGATGGTTTCCAAATATATGACATCAAAATGCTTTTGTCAGAACAAAGGTGCTTTTAAGAGTAAACTGGGGTAGCAAAAGAAAATGAGAAAAAAATTATGTTAACAATAAGTTAAATTAATTTTAAAATTAGTAAAAGTATTAAATTTGTTATATGTTTCCTGTCATGGAACAGGGCGGACTGCATGCGATGGCGAGAGCGAGGCATGGTGCAAGCAGAAGGTGGATGGCCCACTTGCAGCTCAAAGAACAAAACGGGGTTTATTAACAGAGCTAAACACAAGAAAACACTAACAAAAACAAAGGACCACGAGGGGTCAGAAATAACTGGGGATAAACCAAAACTACTTACTTAAAACCTCCCCCCCGAACAAGTAGGCAAAATCCAACATAGCACAATCACTAACTGCAACAAACATGAAACAATGAACCACTAATGAACAGAGCTCAGACAGGGACTTAAATGCTAAACTAAACCGGGTAACGACACAACAGGAGTGAGACATAGACAATTAACCAATCCGGGAGGGGCAGGGCAACGAGCAATCAGGTAAACACAGAAGGGCAGGCACAAAAACAGGCAACGGTTGAAACTAATAATTAAACTCAGGGAAATCAAACTAACAAAGAAACTAAGAAACAGAATCTACACTAGGGGAATAACAGACAGGTAGAAACACAAGGATGGGCACAAAGAATTTAACCAAAACAAAATACTCATACAATGAAACACTAGGTAACAAAATACAAAAACACAGGAGGTGGGATTTGAACACATGACAAAGGGATTTATGGGTAGCCACATGCTCAACACATTGAGCCATGTGGCTGACAGGGAACAAGGGAAACACAAAGACTGACAGGAGGGACAGGATGGCCAGCAATGCCTGCTGGCCAAACGGGGAAGGGACACAAAAGACTGAGACAACAGGAGCTGACCATGACAGTTTCCAGACATGAAGTAATGTGCAAACTCTTAGACAGTTAAAGTGTAAATGTTTTTTTGCTAAAAAAAAACAGTTTAACATTATAATTTATTACTGAATAATAATACATTTAAAAAATAGCACTAATTTCTTCTCATCTCCAAAAGTTACTGCTATCTTGGTGGGTGGCTAGATGAACACCACTTCAGTTACCAAAACTCTCCCTGGGGCACCCCAGCCATTCCATGTATTTGTTAAATTTCATTAGTACCTAAATTAATTTATGCATAAATTAATTTTGATAAGAGATATTGATTAGCCAAACATGGTTCCTAGTGATCGAATCAATCAATATGTGGATATATCGGATGGTTAGTGCAAATGCTGTGGTGACTTTAGGAGAGGTTTTGATATTTCTAAGTTAGCACACTTTGATAGACATCATGTGATTTACACCAACATGAGGATCATTTAAGTATAATTTTCTATGCCTAGGACTTTGTGCAAGGGGGCAGTTCCAGCTCACACTAAATTGGCTTACCTGGTTGCAACTGGACAGCTGTCTCCTTAAGCCTCTGGAAGACATGCTGGCATTGGTGTGCTTCTAGATGATTCCTCTTCATATTCCTCCATGTATCTGACATATTTTCCAATATGGCTTTCTTTACATTCACCACTGTGAAGGATTCCTCCTCTTTGGATGTCATCCTCAACTTGATCATGTGCTTTAAGTGTACAATGAGAGACACTGTTGTTTTTTTTTTTATCTCAGAACAAGGTGTTACCAGTTTGTAGAGGCGTAAATACCTGTACAATATCATCCACATCTCTAATATCAGTGCCATCACAAATATAAATTCCACAGGCCATTCGTTGTACTTCCTTAAGAGAGCTCCTGCCACTGTTGACTGCTGCTTGACATAGTGCACTATCATATTGAAATTGCCGTTCCATTGTGTGGTGATATTGATGAGCAGTTTATGCAATAGAAGCTACAGAAGTTTCTGTTTATACTGTGTTTGACCAGAACAGTGGCTGTGCCACTTCTATGGAAGAATGCTGCAATTTGCCTTGCTCAGCCAAGTAAACAGCTGACTCACAATACATTTAAACCAGCCTGTGAGCAAAACACTTGACATGTTGAGTTTCGACAACTAAACTTCACATTTCCCAGTCGACAGTGATTATGTGTGCTGTGACTGTAATGTAACTCTGAGTAGCCCTACAGCTCCTGACTTCTGCAGTGACTGAAATGCTCTCTGCCAGTTGAAGAGTTTGCATGATGTTTTGTTTAGTTTTGCTGTACATACAGTAGCTGGTAGCATGGTCTGGGTAAAATTTAGCCATAATAGGATGTTGTATTTAGGATCTAGCAAGTTAACCAGTAACCAAAATCCCTTGTTGTCCACAGCAGGAAATGGCCAAATGTCTTTAGCCACGTCTCAAATAAACCTACTTAGTTTTTTCTTGGACTGCCCTGGGGGTACAAACCCATTAGCTAGAATTCTCTATCCTTTTAGTGGAATCCTTCTCTCGGGTAGAGGCTGGAGCTTTCCACTGTGATGGCGTTTTAAGCACGGAAACATTTTTGTGGTGTTCACAGTATTGTAGGTCCATGTTGTCTTTGCAAATGGTTTTTGTTTTGTCTGTTACCTTGTCTCCTGTGTCATTTCTTGACATGGTGTTACAAATGCCTGGCTCAGGGCACATGGATTGCAAAAGTCAAGTAACGTTTATTAAAGGTAACTAATTTAACAACTGAAATGAAGTAAAATCCAAATAGATTAAAAAAAAAAAACAATCAGAACAATGCAGAGAAAAAATATGGGTTTTTTCTGCATTGTTCTGATTGTGTGATAAACTCCAAAAAAGATGCTGGAGATGAGGAGCAGTGGCTGTCCCTTCAGGCAGAGTTGAAGCCCTTTTGAAAGCTCCAAACGAGCGCCGACACCAGCAGGAGACACAGGTATCACACACAAAGTGGGAGTGCCAAGCAAGGCACCAAAATGTTTCCAAACCTCCGATTTAAACAATCAGAGGGTTGGATGCTCTCTCAGGCTACATAGGGCACAAAGCAGGGCAACACTCTGGGTGGGATTCCAGTCCATCCCAAAGGGCTGGTACCATGTGTACAGAATGCAGGAAATTCACCCAGAACATTCTGCCTATATGTAGAGTGTGAAATCCAAGGAAGAAGTTGGTTAAAGCTCAAAGGCCACTGATTGGCCAATGAATATAAACACCTGGACTTTATCTGATTCAACAAACCCATGACCCTGTACTGGATAAGCAGTTGGAAGATGATGGATGGAAGGATGGACAGATAGATAGATGGATAGATGGATGGTACTGGCTGGAGGAAAAGTCTAGAAGTGCCCATGGGTGCCTTATGGCTGTGAGGTATCTCTTGATGTGGAAATTGCACTGCCAAGTTATTCAAGAGATATCTGGTGTTTCTGTAATTTCCTATCAATCCAGTTCTGAATTGTATCAGCTCAGGAGGGCATACATGTTATATGCAGACATTCTATGTAAACATCAGCAGATATGATGGACAACCATGCACTGGCAGCTGTATGTCATTTATCCGGATTATCAACAGCTCCTTTGGTGAAATTATAGTTCAGAATGATTTGTGGCTTCTGCACAGATGTCATCTGTGTGCATGTTCTCACAGCAAGGACATTATTGTGCTTCTCTGGGGAGTATGACATCACAGTATTGCTCTCAAAAGAACATTTTGAGGAATTCACACATCATCTCATTTGGGAGCTCTGACTTGTTTTTCTACACTGTTTCCATTGTAGCCTCATCTTTTGTGATATGTTGTATAATTTTTGTAGTTCCTCTGTGTGGTTTTTGAGTATGGACTTGCATGCCCCATGCAGAGCTAGATTTCTCATCACAGATGTTTTGCGTAACTAAAGGATTCTGTATCTAAGACCCTTTCTCGCCATCCAAATCCTGGGATGACACTTTACATTTGTCTGGAGTTCATTTAAAGCTAATCCAAAGCCCTACTTACACATTCATGTATTGTTAGAGTAGAAGAGGGCATAGATGATTTAGGGCAGTTGGGAAAATCAGGCCACTCCACTCACCTGTAATGAGTTAAATTTTATTCATCACATAAAGAGGGATTTTCTCTGGGTAATAGGAGTCACAGAAGACAAAAAGGAGGCTTGTCAGAGGGACTACATCTGGCACTAAGGGTTATTCTTTTTGTTTTGTGTGTTGGTATCAGATCATTCCTATTAAATCTTAGAAAGACAATTGTTCTCACACCGTGTATAGTTATTTGGTTATTTGCCACTTTCATCCAGCATCTCAATAACCAATTCAATTTCATCCAGTCATACAGGTGGATATTTTAATAGAGCAGTTCAGGGGGAATATGGAAAATGACAACTCTGTATTGAGAAACAAAGGGGTTAAGTGGTTGAAAATTAATAGGAGGATTGATATTAAGTTAAAACTGCGCATATAAATTACCCAAAATACACTAATTTCTTGCTCAATACAATACTAGTAGAGGGAGATTGTTGGGCCAAGGTTATTAATGCCAGGATAAAAAAATGGATTATAAAAGGAAAATGTTTAAAATTATTAGTGAATAAAAATGACATCTTAACTTTTAAATTTCACCAGCTTGTCTAAATTATATCTAAGACTTATTCTTTTCCACTTGATAAGTTATTCTAGATCTTCTCTGGTTAAAGTAAAACTAAGTGTTTGCTAAGTGCTTTATCATGTGTTTATTTTGTTTATCTGCAAAGAATGGGGTGGTAATATGGCAGATTGTGATGGTTACCAGTGTTGTTTGTTCACATCACCTATATGATTCCGTTCCCAATTATTTTTCCCGACAGTCAAATTCTATCAACAACATAACATCAAAGTCCAACCGCAGCTGAAAGCACAGAATGCAGACCAAGTGGGTCCGACACGATTGTCTGAGTCCAACAGTTGGTGCCGTCTGATATACTGTACAGGCAGCCCCGAGGTAACAAAAGAGATCTGTTCCCTAACTCTGTCTTTAACTTGAATTGGTAGGTAAGTCGGAAAAATAATAATACAGTACATAATAATAATAAAACAATGATAATAAAAGTAAGTACATACAGTATTGTGCTGTACCTTGAACTGATGAATTACTGAAGCTGCATCACAAAGTAGTGTGTGTGTTCGTTATTATGAACCGTTATGTTAAACCCAAATTTTTTATATAACAGGCTTTGTGGTAGTCTGTTTCTTAAGTACAGGTTGTCTGTAAATTGGATGTTCTGTATAAATTTGCATATTCCAATCACAGAATCCCTCAGTAAAACTAACTTAATCCAGATGCCTGTCCTGCACCTATATCATTTTCATTACTTTCTCGTTTGGCCCTGTTATGTTGACCATGTTCCTGCCAAGCCTACATATTTTGAGAAGGGAAAGTTCCCTGTAAAACTGCAACTCCCAGCATATCCATGTGTCACATGATTCTGCTTACTTTCCCTACCATTCTGCTACTGTGGCTTACAGAAACAGGGCATTTATTCAGTTGGTTGACCATACGCCATGCTTCCCACTCTTCAGCTGTGACAGACTTTCGTGCTTAACAGCACTAGGGAACATGTCATCTGCTACTCTGGGAAACACAATGGTTTGAAGTATAACGATTGTGTCAGTGCCAGGAGGCCGTGTGTCCAAATGACACATGCACTCCATTTGGCTGGCAAACGAACCTTGTGGGGGACAAGCACCACCTTCCCTCCTTATCATTACATTAACAACTCGACTTTCCTGTCACTCTTCCCTGTGTGCTGCCTGACAGCTCAGTAACTTTCTAACTCACACATAATCACACACGCTCAACCAAAATGAAGTATGAGAAACCCATATCTCTCTTGTTCGCCTGCCTTGGAATGTTATATATGTCACAAAAGTCAATTGTTATGAAAATCAAAAACAAAATTCAGAAACAGAAGCTATCTCTAGACTTCCTTGTGGAGCGTATTATTGGCTTGGAGCCAGTGTCAGTTACAGTTTGACATTGACAGCAATGTGAAGTGGTGATATATTTGTTTGAATTTTAGTGGAATTTTCTGTTTTTCTAGATGCAATGGCCGAGCATTGTGAGAAAATTACAGCTGAAGCCAACTGCATAGACAGCTACACAGAAGTGTTTTTGGGTGGTACAAATGACTTTAGGTGCAATTTGGATGAAAACTAAATAGCTGTTAAGACAGTTGATCATTTAACACGTAATTAAATGCTAACCATTTTGACATCACAATTAGTGACATACAGTTGAGAAAGCAGCATCAGACAGCCCATGGAACAGGGGTGCCGCGTTCAGTCGAAGGAACTGAACCCTCCCGTATTTCTTCAGATTGAATGTGGTAACCTAACTGACACCAAGATCCCCCACGATAAAATCTGCCATATCACTTCCAGGTGCCATAGCAGTCTATTGTTCAATATGGGATGATCCTGTAAAATGTCACCCTGGAGTTAAGAGTCTTACTCAAATGGCCCACCAGTGCAATCACTGTGGTAATCACAGAATTCGAACCAGTGACTTTCTGAACATGGCCACAAACTTCTAACACGCAGAGGAACACACCAGTTGGTTATGGGTATAAGCTCTACCCCACTGTTCTGTGTGTGGATTTTATAGAGCTGTATGGGTTCCAACTACATACACTGGTTTCCTCCTACAGTTCAAAAAATGTAATTATATGAACTGATGGATTTAAATTGCCTTTATTGTGATTGCGTGACCCTACAATGGACTGGAATCCCAACCTAGGAATGGCACGTTGTGTTTCCTTTCATTACTGTATATTAGATAAGCAGTTACAGAAGGCCAATGATTTAGAAGCAGGTATGCAACAATATATTGTGGGCCGATAAATCACGGTACAAATTTATGGCGATTCGAATTGTGGAAATAAAAAAAATTAACCACGAAATCGCTCAGATTTTCATTAGGCTTTGTAATATACATTTTTTTTTCTAACCATAACCGCTAGGTATAATTGTTTAGACAGCAGATGCTGCAATAATTTGGCCTGTCCCCCTACGAGCAACCAACTAATGCCAACTGCAGAAGTAACACTATGGAGTGGCGAGCACAGATAGTGATCTAATTGAAATTGCGGATGCTAAAGGATTTCCAGAGTGTCCCACTGCTTTGCGCCCTATGTGGCCTGAGAAAGCATCCAGCCCCCCCCCCAAACACAAGTTTGTTTGGATCTGGGGTTTATCTTTTCAGAGGTATAACAATCTCAGAGCTTGTTTACAGGGTAATTTTTCCTCCAACCACAAAGGGGTGCTAAGTCTGTGCTTCCTCTGGGGAGCAACATGGAAGAGCAAGAGTGGAGACTAGAAGGTAGAGAGTAGAGTTTGTAAGGTTATGTGGTAGCAATGAGTTATTTTTTAATCATATATATTATGTATGTACAGTGTATGTTTGATGTAAAAGAGGCTGTAACCTCTTGAACGTGACACAGAAGGACAGTTGGGGTGTGTTGGATTCACCAGCCAAGGCCAGTGGCAAATGAATGAGTGGAAATCTGTCTCCCTGTGGCCTTGATCTGTTTGACTGACATCACCGCAGTGTATGATCCAGTACAGCTTAATATTGTGTGGACATCATGTAGGCTGCAATGCAGAGTAGTTGTACCATTTCTGTAGTTGCTTCTTGGCATGGTTTTTTAAAATTTTGTTGATATACTCTTGCCGTCTCAGTTTCTACAGTCCAGTGACTGCAACATTTGTTCAATTTTATCTATTAGTCAAGGATCAGTTATCACATGGCTCACAGCCCCCCGCCCCCCCCCTTATATCTTTCTACACAATAGGCCTTTGGGGTAGATGTTTGTTAAGTTTTTTATGGGGACTTGGAAGTGGCTTTGCAGGGTTTTGATAATCACATCACAGAGGGGACAAAAACACTTTAGAGAGAGAGAGAGATTTTAATAAAACTACCCGTACATCGTGTATGTGGTTTGGGGAAACGGTCAGTAGCAAAATCTTAGCAGGTGTCATGGTCTGATTGGATGTGATTTGTATTTTTTGTTTTGGTTTAGAAGTGGAGTTAATATGAATCTGCACAGATGGCCCTGCCAATGACCCCCCCTTCTTAAAAAAAAATCACCACTGGCACGACTATAACAACAACCTATTGGGAAGTGATGCCAGGAAATGTTTCTCAGAATACATATGACTTTTTCTCCTGTCTTACCGGAGCTTTAATTGTGAAATAAACTGACCACCACTCTGTGTCTAAAACACTGGGGAAATGAATCAAAATTCATCTACTTCCCAAGTGCTTAACCAGCCTGGAGCTGGTCCTAGGGAGCAGCCTGGATGGGATGCTCGTCTTTACAAGGCACATACTGGATCTCTCTCTCTCTCACACATACACATACACACACACACACACACACACTCTCACATCTTTGTGGGGACCATCCATTCATTTCTATGGGCAAAACCCGAACCCCAACAATGACGACCTTAAAACCTACCCAGCCCTATCTTTAACCATGAATAACCAAAAAAATAAATGTCTTTTGGCATTTTTAGTTTTTTGATTGCAGTCACAGATTGTTATAAAATTGAATTTCCCCTTCTGTGGACTGAAAAAATTGTCCCCACAATGTCAAAATAAGAGGGGACATTTTGCTACATGGTTTGGGATGATTAAATATGTGCATATGGACAAAACTGGAACACATCTCTTACCTATTGAGTTCAAAGATTTCATTCAAACCCATTGCCACTGATGTATAAAATCAATCACCTAGCCATGCAGTTAGGTTTGCAAACACTTGTAAAAGAATGGGTCATTCTGAAGAGCTCAGTAAATTCAAGCGTGGTACTGTCATAGGATGCCATCTTTGCAAATAGTCACTGATTGCTGAGGTGCATAGTGTGTAAGAGTCGCCAGTGCTCTGTTCACTCAACAACTGCAGAGTTACAAACTTCCTCTGGCATTAACCCCAGCACAAAAACTGCTGGGAGTTTCATGGAATGGGTTTCCATGGCTGAGCAGCTGCATACAAACCTCACATTACTAAGCGTACAATGCAGCAGTGTAAAGCACCGCCACCAGATGCTGGAGCGGTGGAAATGTGTTCTGTGGAGGGATAAGTCATGCATCTCTGTCTGTTAGTCTGATGGAGTCCGGATTTGGCAGATGCCAGGAGAACGTTACTTGCCCAACTGCATTGATTCAACTGTAAAGTTTGGTGAAGGTGGGTAATGGTATGGGGTTGTTTTGGAGGGGTTGGGCCAAGCCCCTTAGTTCCAGTGAAGGGAACTCTTAATGCTTCAGCATACCAAGACATTTTGGTCAGTTCTATCCTTCCATCTTTGTAGGAACTGTTTGGGTAAAATCCTTTTCTGTCCCAGCATGACTGTGCCAGAGTGCTCAAAGCAAGGTCCTTAAAAACATGGTTGGGTGATTTGTTGTGGACACTAAATTCAATAAACTTAAATGGACATTGTGAGCCAAGCCATCACGTCGTCACCAGTGCCTGACCTCACAAATGCTCTTCTGGATGAATGGACAAAGCCTTCCTAGATAATTTTTTTTTTTTTGCATTGTTTTTATTGGCTTGCATGTTCCTTTTAGTGAGAAAGGTCTTTTGTCTTGCCAACCGACCCCATACATGTGCAGAATACAGGAGGTTCTTGTCACATACCAGTACAGGGCAGCTGAGTTTGCTTTATCTTTGGACATGATTCTGAATGCAATTAGTTACCTCTGAACACTCTCAGATTCAATCAGACACAGATGGAAAGTATTCAGAAAAAAAAACAGCCATAAAGTTCCAAAAAGCAAAAGTGTTTACCTACACTTTATTGTGCTAATAATGAAGGAAACTGGTTATAATTTGGTATATGATCCCAAGTCTTTACAATGAAGAGAGAAAAACGGATTTTATTTTACATTATCAAGTCATTTTGTTGGCTGATGTATTTTGTTATTTGTGTTATATTAGGTATATTACAGATGTATACTACATTAGTATACTAGAGGTGATGAAAAGTACATGGTAGGATATGTGTAGGTTATATGCAAATACTACATCAATTTATACATGCAAATTGAGAGTCTGTGGATTTGAGTGTCTGTAGGGGGACCTGGAACCAGTCTCCTGCAGGTACTGAGGGACTTCCGTATACAATTTTGAATGGCATAAGAGCCCATTATTAGTAACGGTACTATGAATCCTGCAAATGTACAGTAGATGGATGACCGGGAGCTGTGCGTAGGGAATTGACACTGCTCAAAGTAGCCAGGGCAGGCAGCCTAGCTGCAGGATGCCCTCCCCACAACACCTAGGCCTGATGGGTTTCAGGGGCTGACTCAGGGCCGTCATCTGCTCCTGTCATCTGGCTCTCATCTTGGGTTGAGGGCATCAGCGCCAGTGAGCGCATTGTGGGGAGGATCCAACAGCATAGTGAACGCACCAAAAAGCTCAGTATGTCTGATCACCGTTTTCTCCTCCTTGTGTGTTTTCTCTCATTGTTTCTCAGCCTGCCATGTGAGACATGACCAAAATAGCACCCTTGTTCTCTTACTGGCTTCAAAAAATGGCTCTCCTAGCTGGCCTCTTCTATATTGTACTGTAGTGACTTCGCGTAACAAGTAGAGTTTTGGTTGTGCACAATTCACCATATTATCCAGTCTGTGTTGCTTGCAAATGCTTGATCTGTGATTGGCTATCTGTACCTCAGTTCAGGTCGTATTCGACCTATCGCAGTCAATGTTCTTTGCACGTAACTGCGTGGTGTTCCTGAAGAGTTGGACGCTTTCGAACATTCCGACGCGGAGAGAGCCAGCCAACTTTTTTCACTTCAGGGCTTAGGCAATGGTAAACCGTCCGAGCTAATGGACAAAATGCTTAATCTCATGGGTGCGCACAAGCAAGATTTTCTTTTCCTTCATTTGTTTTTGCGTCAACTGCCGGTTCAGGTGCGGTCAGCTTTAGCCAACACCCCCATCACCGACTGCCGCGCGCTGGCTGCGGAGGCTGATAAGTTTTTCCTCGCGGGTCAACAGCACTTTTTGGCTTTGTTCCTTCCGGCCCCACCACTTCCACCACCAGCGGCCGACATCACTGTTGCGGCGGCGGCGGCCCCACGGCACCGGGACGATGGCCTATGTTTTTACCACGCCAAATTCGGACCCAGAGCAAGGCGGTGCCGTTCTCCCTGTGCCTTCCGGGGGACGGGAAATGCCTTGGCGGGTGCTCAGCCGCGGCCATGAGCATCGGCCGCGCAGGCAGGCTGCTGTTCGTCCGGGACAAACTCTCCGGACGACGTTTCCTGTGCGACACGGGTGCACAATGCAGCGTTCTGCCCGCATCGAAGGTTGACTCCCTGGCCGACGGGCACGGACCTCCGATGGAAGCGGCCAATGGCACCCCCATCCGCACCTATGGCAGGAGGCACATGGAGTTGTGTTTTGGGGGACAGCGTTTCAGTTGGGATTTCATCACTGCGAAGGTGGCCGTTCCCCTCCTCGGCGCGGATTTCCTTTGTGCATACGGCCTATTGGTAGACGTGAGAAACTGCCGTTTGATCAACGCCGTCACTTTCTGGTCTTACACTTGCACCCACAGTGCCGTGGACACGGTTAGGCTTTCTGGTTTCCTCTCCACGGCCGATGAGTTCCTCTGGTTACTGGCCCAGTTTCCAGCCCTGACCCAGCCCACGTTCTCGTCCTCTTCCACCAAGCATGGAGTGGAGCACTGTATCATCACCTCCGGCCCGCCTGTTTTCGCCTGTGCTCGGCGCCTCGACCCGGCCAAACTACAAACTACTGTGGACTACAAGCCCCTGACTTTTGCCATGGCCAAGGTAGCTGAGCTGGTTTATGGTGAACCCTTGCGGGTACCGGGGGAGTTTATCTCCGACAGCACGGTTCCCTGGTCTGCCAGGCAGCAGCACGCCCTGTTGTTGGACAGAGTTTCCCATTTCGCGCCTTGGCCCGTTTCTCACCACGGTTCTCATTCTTCTCAGGTGCCTGCGGGTTTACATTCGGCAGAATATGTTTTTGTTCGTTGTGATGCCCACCGGGGCCCCCTTCAACCTCCTTACAAGGGCCTTTTCCGCGTGGTGGAGGCCGGCAACAAACATATCCTGGTCGACAAGGGTGGGGCTCCTGAGTGCCTCTCCGTTGACCTCCTTAAGCTGGCTCATCTGGACCTGGACACGCCTGTTGACTTGGCTCGCCCCCCCCACCCCGCACCGCCACAGGGGGCCAACCGTTCCTGCGGGCCCTGTTGCTGCCCCTGGCCCCGTCTGGCGGAACCACTGGGGCCGGCCCATCCGTCCACTTCCACGTTTGCTTTGTCTGCTATGGTGAATTCTGGGGGGACGTGTGTAGCGACTTCGCATAACAAGTAGAGTTTTAGTTGCGCACAATTCACCATATTATCCAGTCTGTGTTGTTTGCAAATGCTTGATCTGTGATTGGCTATCTGTACCTCAGTTCAGGTCGTATTCGACCTATCGCAGTCAATGTGCTTTGCACATAACTGCGTGGTGTTCCTGAAGAGTTTCTTTCTGTTTTTTCTTTTCTCTCTCACCGGCTTTTGAGAGTTCGGAGGCTTAGAAAAACAAAGTGGTGCGGCGCACGTCGCAGCTCGTGAGAAATTGTCTGAGCTTCATTACCAATTTCCACAGTACACACTTTTATACTTTTGTACAAAAGGGTTTGCTAAATAAATGTAAATGTAAATGGCGCTGGGGCAATGCAAACAGTTGTCTAATCTCCCCAATCTCTAATCTCCTCTAAACTCATTGTCTCTTAATTGAGTATGGCAGCTTCAGATTTTGCTTCCTCAGACTTCTGATAGGAATCTTTGTAACTATGCAAACCAAAAGCAAGACACTGCCTTCCCCAGGAACAGTTTTCAAAATGCGCCAATTGGATGGAGTTAAAGGGTTCTGATAGCCTTGGGACTAACCTACAATTTTCATGGGATTGGGAAGTTAGTTGGTAAATGCATGGTGCATGCCTACAGACCACACAAACTGCTAATTGCTTATTGTCATCCCACAAACCCACAGGATTAATCAAGAAGTTTCTCAGATCCCCTTTGCCACTGGGGGAATGTACCCTGTGGAAATCAGTGCTGGATGCTGTCCTGTTTGTGAGTCGAGTGCTCCATCTCCCTTATTCTCTGGGGCATCTGAACCTGAGCCTGGCCATGACATTCCCTAAAAGAATCACCAACACATACATCATTGTTCCCCCATACAATCACCTAACTCCACCCCCACAGCTATCAGTTCCTGGAAAATAAGATTGTAACAACGTCAGCTTTCAGTGAATCATGCACTGCATCATCAGTTTGGTAATTGACATAATCCCTCATCCTTCCATCCATCCATCCCCCCATCCATCTAATCTATATCTATCTATCTATCTATTCAATCATCTGATCCCCCTGATCTGGGGACCATTTTGCCGGCCCCCACAATGGGGAACTCAACTTCTTTGAAAGATGTGGCTGCAATACAAAACCTAGGAATCCCAAAGTCTTGTATTTTGTTTGCTTACTTGTGGTTCAGCTTAGGGCTGGGTAGGGGTTAAGGTATTTGTAACATGCATTATATGCAGAAAAATAGTGTAGTGAAAACCATCTGGAATTTAAGAGGCTAAACTAAATTCGCATGAGTGCAGCCACGCCCTCTCATCAGTGGAGAACTAGAATATTCTGTTTTTTTCCAGGTTGCCTAAAAACTGAGTCACATAGTTTTTTCAGACGGTGAACAAGCTGGATCTCTTTTGGAGATACACTAAAACATTAAAGAAATATCCAGAGAGCGAGACAACTTTGGTTGTGATTGCTGAGCTTTTCTTTTGTAAGTAAACTTTGATTATAATACAAGTTAGACACGTTACCTGGTCATAAACTTTGCCAAGATGTTTGCAATAATATAAGTACTTTATCTAGATGTTAAGTAGGATTTAATTTAAAATATAGTTGTAATGTGTTCATTCGTTAAACTGGAAAAAGTGTTAAAACCGTTGAGTTAAATGGGGTTTATTTAATCTTAGCTGCTACTAGTCACATGTGGGGCACGGAGCAACCGCGTGAACTCATACTAAAAGTGTACGTGCGCTCAAAAGACGAAAATGACATATGCAAAGAAAAGGTCAGATTTATAAAAACTTGCGCACACACACCTGCAAGCAATATACGCTTTATAAATCTCACTCTATCTGGGATTGTACGTATGTGGATTTGCCGCATATTCCGCCCTCTACACACCCCCTTCCAACCATACATGGTTAATGCAAATCCTCTTATGCATATTTAAGCATCCGATGTAAACCTGAAAAACTCATGGCATCGTGGCAACCGAGGGGAAAAGTAAAAAGAGAAAATTTTCTGAAACCGAGATAGATGTGTATGGAAGCCCGTTTCCGCCACTGTGGAAAAAAAATATATAATTTAAGTTGAAATTTCGAATTAGTTATTTCAAGATATTAAGTTGAAATTTCGACTTAAATTATATATTTTTTTCTCATAGTGGCGGAGACGGGCTTCCATAGTATAACAACCGGCCATCTGATGTGTCTAAACATTGTCATCTGCATTTCAGAAGCACTACAGTGCGCGCACAGGCGTGAGCATCGTTATAGCGATTTTCCTCTGCGCTCTGGGGGTTTGAAAGGGGGGTGAGGAGCCAACACTTGAGAGGGTAGCCGCTGTCACCTGCGTTTCATAACAGAATGATTGAATACATGAACAATGTTTTTATCACCTTACCAAAAAGCCAGCCATCATGCGCAGTGCCAGCCTGAAGTCTGCTCCCTACACTGCTATGTTCCAGGATAAAATGAGAATTTCAGTGGCATATAAAATTCAAATTGTGATGGCACAGATTTACTTCCATACGAGCCAGGCCATTGTGCAACCACGTTCGTCAGGACCATATCAGTGTCACAAATAACTTGCACATTTATAGAATGCACATCTTTTCTATTCACATAAATATTCGTTTTCATATGGAGCCCTTATTGCAATGTGAGTGCAGTCAGTTGCGGCGATTACATTTGGGAAACCGGACATTGCTGCAAATTGCCTTTTGATGTTGGCCTGTTCTCCCACAGTGTAAGGGAACTTAATGTATCTACTAGTCATTTTAATAATCCCATCCAAAATGACAGGTATTATTGAGCTTAGTGATGGTTGTGATATCCCAGACCTAGAATACAATTAAACATAATTAGATTATTATATTGTATTTCCTAAACAAGCTTTAGAACAAATTCACAATTTTATTGTTATTTATAACATATACCTGTCGGCTAATTCCCGCTGGTAACAGCCAGTTGCAAGGAACCACAGGGTCATCAGTACCTGTATTTGTACCGGGATTGCGCAGTGCCATCGGGTTGGTCTCTCTAACATTGGAAGGAGTTCAGCACATAGCTCCAAAAGCACATATTTAAGTAATCTAAATCGGCTTATGAGCCAGTCATCATCATGGGCCAAAAAATCTTCATGGTCCCTGAACACCCGTTCCCTTCTAATTCTGCCATTGTCATAATCTTCTAACAATACCAGCGCATCCATTATGTTATGTTGCGCATTAATGTGATCGCAGAATTTATGTGTTTTCAGTAATGAGACTGATTGTTTCACTCCATGTCCAAATGATCTTGATAATCACGACCACCACTTACCCATTTATATTTCAACAGCTGCGGCACATAGATTAAAAGTGTAGATTAAGTTAAGATTTGAGTCGGATTATATACTTTACTTATATATTTATTCACAATTATAAATATGTGACTGAATAAGTGAAATTAAATGTACGGTGTATGACTCACTAGCACAAGGAATTATTATTTATGTACTGATGCCACTCACGTTTTTGCTCACCCTCTTCACCTGCGGTCGTATTTTGTTCTCCAAAATGTTCGCACACATGGGTCAGAGTTAGCGTACATATGCACACATTCTGCCATCAAGTTTGTTTCTATAGATCGGAACGTTTGCGTAGAAAGAGGCGTATGCATCTTTTAGGTCCCGTTTTGTGTGTATGCAACGGTTATAGATGAGACCCCAGGTCCTTTTAGCGGGAACCAAAACTTCCTGGAACTGCATTCGAATATCGTTGGATGTCGATGGCGAGCCACCCAAGGAACTGAACTGATTCTTGTATTGACAACTCATATTCATTTGACTACCGGATTTGTGGTAGGACTGTGAACTCGGGACTGTTAAATTGTTTTATGCAGTTTTTGTAACTGTAATTGTATTTCATTTATTTAATTTGTTGTTTACTTACCTTTTCTTCATCCCAGTGGAGTTGAAGTAAGAAGGGTAACCAACAAACAAATTTGAACTGTGGCCTGTACTATGAAGCGGGGTTACTGGCTTCAGATTTACGGTACCAAAGTTTAAATGGACTTCATATTCGTTCACTTACATTTGGTTAAATAGGAATTAAAATCTAGTTTTAATCAGAGAAACTAAGAGTATAAAACTTAAGGTCACGGACTCAGTTAATGTGTATTTTATGTGGGTTGCGCATTTTATTTTCTGTGTATGTCATACCATTTTTCATCCCTATCAGTTAAGCTGATGATTATTATTTGCCTTGTGTCTTCTGTGTATGCTGCCACCTACACCCCACCTCCGTTCCAAATCTAGATATACTGGTCCAAGATTTGCACAAGACTGGCCACACCTAAAGTCAAACCAACAAGGTTACCACAGCCAATCCAGTCAGGCGCTACATATTGGTTGTGTAATTGTGTAAATATTGGTCCTTACCATGTGTTGTATTTAGAATTACATAACCATAATGTTTAATTTTTGCCACAGAATTGGTTGAAACTTCTGTACCAAGTCTAGCAGAATAAGATCAAGTTGGATTGGGAGACATGCATTATCATAAAGATTTTACTGAATACATTTTTATTATAATAAATACATTTTTATAATATAAAAATGTTATATAAATGACACTTTAAGACATTAAAAAATACACAAAGAAATGCAGGTAAACACCCATTTGGTGAGGAAAGATTTTGCACATTGGCTTTTAAGTGGAATGTGCAGTGAATGTATTCTTTCAGATTTACATATCACAACATGGACTCAGACAGACTTCTGACAGCCCAACTTTCTAATTTCTTTATGAAAGAGTTATTTTCAAACAGCTACATGTACGATGGCTGCTTTTGATGGAAGATGTATGGTTTTCATTATGAAGTCATCTAAATTGCAAGAGAGTAATGGTGTTAAATAATGAATAATGACATTTGAATTATGTACAGTAGCCGTGATATTTGTTCTCTAAATATTTTTTCCTCTGTTATTAGCATGCTAAATCTGTGAAACATGTATTATTCTACCAGAAGGGTGAAGCACATTGTTTATTGGGACTGTGTGCTCCAATGTGATGCTGATTTGCACCTGAGGCACCACTTGTAATGGGAACAGCCCACTGCTTGATTTACATTCAGCTGCTATGCTGACAGAAGTCAGCAGCTGCTTCTCCTCTTGGTGAGCACGTTTGTGCATAGAGGCAGCTTCAGTGTTCGAATGGTTACATACCACAGCTGAAGATTGTAGCTATATTTGTCAGTCACACTGCATTCATTTATTGAGACTAAGGAATTAAAAAGTAGTTTTCTGCTTCGTCCAGTGTCGCTTTTGGTTTATGTTTACATTATGGTCATGAAGTCTTTTAATATTAATGGAGAATCATGTTGTGAATCTGGTTGAAGTCCAAATCATGCTGTTCAGTTTAATTTCTCTTTATTTCTACATAGCATTTTTCACAGTATTGTTGCCTCAGGGCACTAACAAAGATATAGTGTCAATAACATCATTAAATATTAATAAAAAAAGTAGATAATGCAGTACAGTACTAAATGTCAGGGTGGGAACAAGCCAGTGCTACAGGAAACAAACACATTGTTATTCTGGGATGTCTCTGAAAATAAACTGCACCCACTGGTGTCAGATATTCAGCGTTTTTGGAAGGTAACGTGATGCTAGTCAAACAGACAGGTGAAGCCAAGCTGGCAGTGTGGCACTGTGTACCGCACTTGGCAGGGAACGGGGGTGATAGCTCTGGAGCTGGGGGGAATTCAAATACATTCATGGCCTCATTACTGTCATTTGCACTGGGTTGTTCTGATGTGTTCACAAAGTTCTCTTAAAAGGAGCAAAATTGCTGCATCACTACATATCTGACATTGTTTCCTATTCAATTATGGAGAGAAATTCTGAAGAGTATCACTATTTGAGTACCTATCTCAAGATCAACTTTAAAAATAAAAATAAGTCTGTGCCAAATGAGCATTTTTACCATAATTGGCATATAATGAAAGTAACTTTTTGGTGACTTAGAGTAAATGTGAACTTGAGGCAAACAATTTGTCTACGATGCTAATGTTCACCCTGACACACTAAAAATAAAGTGTAAATCAAAGATAAGCATAAAGCACCCCCCTAACATTTGTTAACTCCTTTAAGGTTAAGAAGACTGCCAGATCAGAGTAGCATTGATGTACAAGCCTCAATCCAAGGTTTTAATGCATGTCACATACACTCCAGTAAATGAAGTCACTAGCAAAAATATAGTAGCATATAGTAACAAGTGCACATCACCCCAAGAAGCACCATTTGGGGTACAGAGAGAATAGGTGAGAGAATAGGCCATTTGGGGTACAGAGAGAATAGGTGAGAGAATAGGCCATTTGGGGTACAGAGAGAATAGTCATTTGGGGTACAGAGAGAATAGGCGAGAGAATAGGCCATTTGGGGTACAATGAGAGTAGGCCATTCGGGGTACAGGGTGAATAGGGCATTTGGGGTCCCGAGAGAAGAGGAAGGTACAGAGAGAATAGGCTATTCGGGGTACAGTGAGAATAGTCCATTTAGGATACAGAGAGAATAGTCATTTGGGGTACAGAGAGAAGAGGCAAGAGAATAGGCCATTAGGGGTACAGTGACAATAGGCCATTTAGGGTACAGAGTGAATAGGCCATTTGGGGTCCCGAGAGAATTTGCCATTCAGGTTACAATGACAGTAGGCCATTTGGGGTACAGACAGAATAGGCTTTTCATTTTATTACCTTATCTCAGAATAGGAGCACCTGAGCTCTACCTCTCTGTAGACACTCAAGCCTTTCTGATGGCTTGATCCTGAGCTTGTTACCCACAGCTACCAGTAGGTCGTGCTCTGTATCATGCCCACCCTGAGAGTGGCGGATTCAGGCCAAGTGAGGGGCGGGGGGCTCTTTTTTCAAATTAAAAGAGTTTCCTTGTGGAAGTATTTCTGGACCTGTGCTCCATTTTTAAATTGAGTATACTAGTTATCATGCAATCACCTAAGCATGTACAGGAAACTGTATCACACTGGAAGGGCGTAAATCAGTTTGCCCTTAGGTTAACCCAATTGTACGGGTACCTCATATGCCACTACATCACATTTTCATCACTGAAGGGGCATCCCTTATGACAATTCCCCACACATGGAAGGACACCCTATATACCACACAGCATCACATTTTATCCACTGGAAGGTCACCCGGTTGGGCTCCTTATCATGTTTGCTCGCTGCTTAGGAGTACTCTTTACAGCACTGCATCCCATTTCTTGTACTGGAGCACCCTTTGGGACAATACCATTGGAAGGGTGCACGTTTAGACTATTGTTAGGGCATCTTATAGGGCACTGCATCACATTTTTCCCATTAGATGGGCACTCATTAAGACATTACACCACATTTTCTTCCTCAATAAATCGCACCATCATTCTATTGTCCATGAGGGGAGCTCCCCAGGCAGTACTTTTTTCCATGTCAAGGGCAGCCAATAGTGGTGTTTTCACCACTGTACAGGGCACTTCAGTGAAGTTCCCCAGTGCACCCTGATTATTCAACTGTGCACATTAGATCAAACAGAACTGACTCCATGATCTATCCACAGTGCTGACCTTTCCGTAGGTGTTCATGTACCTACGTGCCCTATCCACATGATGGGTCCCGACTGTCCATTAAATCAAAGTGAGTAATTAAAAGATTTCACCTAGAGTCTAAGGTGGCTCAATAAATTGTCAGCCTGAGCATGTATAAGTTACTGGTTGCCAAAGAGAAGGGTCAAGCCAGTTGTCCTTTTAGTGATTAACTCTGCAATGCAAAGTGAATTGATCTTTAGTGTGTAGAAAAAGTGTATTATAATTATAAAGCATATACCAGACTATGGGATAATTAAATGACATAAATAAAAATGAACCTCAAGCTCAATGTCTGGAATTAAAAAATAAAGAAAAATAATAAATCATGTTTTTAATACAAAAAGTAAAATGCTGATGTGCATGACATTTTTATCCTTACAGCCAAGGGCAGTAGTATCTATTCTGGTAAACTGCGTACATATTCATTTATTACCATTGTATTGTTCCTCCAGAAATAAAATATTACATTCCATTTTTGCTCAACTGCTGATTTTTTGTCCAGTTAAATCTCTTAATTTTTTAAAATATAATTCTAATATAATTCAATTAAGAAAAAGATAGTGGTCATGTTAAGATTAAACACATATACAGAATAAGATACAGAGAATTAATTACATGTTCTTAATTACACGAAAATATGTCATTATTTAAACACATTTAAATACAAAACAGTTATACAAACATTACAGATGCTTTCCTATTTAAAACTGAAAAAATTGTTTTGAGTATTGGAATGAATATCCATTCATCCATCCATCCATACATCCATTTTCTGTACACGCTTGTCCTATGCAGGGTCGCAGGCGTCTGGAGCCTATTCCGGAAGCTATGGGCACAAGGCAGGGAATATCCCAAAACGGGGTGCCAATCCATCGCAGGGCACACCCACACCATTCCCGCACACACACATTCACACCTACGGACAATTTATGGTTGAATAATGTTATCCCATACACAGACTGTAAGAACAGATTAATTTGACAGAAAATTCAACCTTCACAAATATGTATTATTTTGTGCTTGTACAGATTAGAATATAAATTACTCATAAGTGTTGATTGTTCATGTGGGATATTGTGTAAAGCTTTTAAAGCTACTTCTATTCAAATGTGTGCAAATATTGTATTAATGTTTTTGTTACTGAAAGACTCCAACTACCAATTTCTCATACCAGCTTATCCAGTCAGCACAGTGAGCAAGCCAGGGAACAGGCCTTACCAATCCAGGGGACTTGGATTTAAATCTGAATGCAGCCTTTCACACAGTCACATCCCAGGAGGGACTTTTTAATTACATCCAGCTATAGTACTCAGAATTACATCCAGCTATAGTACTCAGAATCACATCCAGCTATAATACTCAGAATCACATCCAGCTGTAGTACTCTTTCATCATATCCAGCTCTAGCACTCAGAATCACAACCAGTTGTAGTACTCTTTAATTATACCTAGCTGTAGTACTCAGAAACATACAGCTGTATAAGATCTCATTTCTTTGGCCTAAATGTCTCTAAATGTAAACTCCATACAGACCAAATCAAAAGAAGTGAAAACCTTACAGTCCATCATGCATGACCATATCATCCTGTTTGTATTCACTGCGTCTTAAGACAGGCATTTTATCTTCATAAACACTATACAAATATTCATAACCACAATTAGTTGTGTATGGTGCACCATGTAACCTCTTTAACCTGTTAGGTTAACATTCCATTATCATGCTGTACTGGAAATAAATTATTCAACATTGAGTTCAGGATTCTGCTGCCGGTATTGGATGCAAGTCAGTAAAGGTGGATGGAGTAAACCTGGCTGTAAGGAAACATGAACACAAATAACAGGGACCTAATACAGGAAAAGACATTACATCCAACATTCAAGACATGCTGCTGCAATCCTCCTGTGAAACTAGGCGCTGCATTTTACCAGTGGCATTTTCCAAAGCAGAAAACCAAGAAGACAGTAAATGGTTTCAAAAATAAAGTAGTTGTTCTTGTAAAACCACGGAGTGCTTCCAAGTTGAATAAACACATCGTAGTTCATTGTTCATTTGTAAAATGCCAAAACATTTGCAGAATGAGCTCACTTTCTGCAAAGGAGCTTGTTTTATACATGCAAGATTTTTCCAGACATGATGTCCCTCAATAGATAACGTATATGCTGAAAAATAAACTGAGTGTGGATCAGTTTAATACAATCATCCTTCGATTGCTGAGGTACACTCTCATATTTTCTTGTTTAACCTCACTGAAGCACAAACATTCCCAGGATCTTTTCTTGTGTCCACGTATTATAGGATGTGTAATCATTGAATGCACTAAATTATTATGTACATTTTATCTCATCAAGGCCAGTCCTCATTGTTTATTGTTGATTGTCACTCAAGTGAGAGGGCTGTTTATCTAATTTCTTTTCTTCCTCGTCTTCCCCCCAGTGTAGACCTTAAGCCAGCTGTGAGAAAACCATGGTTACTGTAGGCTGCGTGGTGATGATTGCCCCCTGATGGCACATGACAAATTCCCCATGGATAATGGCATTTCAAGATGCATTTCATACATTAATGAAAGAAAAGTGGGTGGCACAGTGGATAGCACTGTTGCTTCACACCTCTGGCACCCAAGTTTGAATCTCTGCCATGGCTCCATATGTGTGGAGTTTGCATGTTCTCCCCATATCATTGTGGGGTTTCCTCTGGATACTTTGTCCCCCCCCCACAGTCCAAAAACATGCTGAGGCTAATTGGAATTACAAAATTGCCCGTGAGTGTGCCCTGCGTTGAGTTGGTGCCCCATCCAATATGAACCAAAGGTCATGTTGCAATGGAGGGGCATGGCTCTAGCATAGATACTCAAAGAGTGACGTTGTCTTCTCAGTGACCGGAGAGTTGGCATATTAGTTATTATTGTTCCCTCCTTTTTTGGGCAAAAATATATACGAGATGTTTTTACAAAGGGTTTCAGTGGCACCAAGCAAAGCATGTGTTAGGAAACCAGAGGTTGACTCCACTATGACTGCCTTTTGGTAAACTGAATGACACTACTTTCTACATGAATTTCCCTTGATGAAGGGAATCATTTGAAAGGTCACCTACCTGTCATAAGCCTTCCTCCAGGCACTCCTGGTTCTTTTGCAATTTGTTGTCAATCTTACTGCTTTTACCTCATATGAATATTAAGCAATTTATCATCTTTCATGTTGGAATTAGACCCAGACCCTGTTCCTCACAAAACTTCAGTGCCATTCCCAGAAAGCAATTTAAATTAATCTGATAAAATGTTTTGAAAATCACACACAGAGTTTTAAAAGCTGTAACTGCTCATTAATTAAACCAATCAGAGCTAAGGTTATTCTTCAGAGAGTGGTCTGGATTTGATCATTTAAGAAAAATAGGAGACCCTTTTCAGTTGAGGGGGTAACATAACCCTACTTCGTTTTTAACTGCACAGATTTTCATTTATTGTATAATTTTGTACATGGCATTAAATTAAATTTGTGAGGCCATGCTTGGATCAAAACAGTTTGTATATACGTATATTTTTTAGTTTTATGTTTTAACATAAAACGCCGCATCACCAACAGTAACAGTCTAAGGCCTCGTTCACACGGACGTGTGTACCAGGCGTTTTTCTGGCGTTCGTGGCGCCAGGTGAGCGCCGACTGAACACCGACCGTTTTTCTGCTCATTGGACCAAATCAAAGCGTCCACACGGGCGTCCAGCACCGGCGTTCAGCCGGCTACGCGTTCAGGTGGCGTCAAATAAACGCTGCATGCAACGTTTTCTTGGCATCAAAATCGCAACGAACGCGAGGAAAATGACGCTATTGCGTTTACATGGCGTTCGGTTGGCGTTCTGGAGAACCGAATATGTCCCATGATTCTGTACGGCAACTG
>JAODKC010000095.1:31044782-31063305 GCA_026777985.1 Mormyrops attenuatus | reverse complement strand
TGATTGAAGAGTTGTGAGGCAGATGCCTATAACGCATAGCATGGGACTCACTACAAAAGGTTAGTATTAATTACACATAGGAATGTCATAGACAGGGACATGGAATACAACTATACAGAACAAATTGTAATGAACACAACCTCAAGATGTACTCACAGTGTCATAAATATTGTGATGAAAACATAATAAAAACCTAATTCCATCACAAGTATGCAGATAATTAAAAATATAGTAAGCAGCAAAATATAAGTAGTACTTCTTGTTCAATGCTCACACTCTCTGTGGTGAGAAGATCATAGACACTCAGGCGAGTGGTAGAATCCAAGTGTAGCAGTGTCTTGAATCGTGGATCCAAAGCGGTGCTCTTGTGTAGGTAATCTTGAAGACCAGGTTCTGTGTATCTCTGCTGCAGGTCATTTCAGACAGCTGTTTTGACATCTTTCACTGCTGTGCTGTCATCATCGGACAGATCCATGGATTTCAGGATCATCATTTTCATAGGCAAGACCATGGACGCGGATGGAGAGGACTCGGTGCACATAAGGGTTATCACAGTTTTTAGGGGTTTCAAAATTGTGATGATATTCTCAGCCAGTCTCACATCATTTTCAGACAAAGTCACAATGTCTTTAACATTAGATTACAGCTTTGTCTGTCATTGCAGAATACACTGCTTTCTGCCTCTCAAGATACCTTTCAATCATATCGTAGCTTGAATTCCATCTAGTTGTTATATCTTGGATCAGTTTGTGATCAGGAAGCTTCAGCAACTCCTGTTTTGTCTTCAACACGTGGGCCACTGTTGTACTTCTGTGAAAGAAGGTCACAATCTTTCTGATCTTTGCTAGGAGGCAAGAGATCTGCTGCACTGCCATTGCTTTCTGAGATGCTAGATTAATGACATGGGCAAAGCACCCTATTTGTGGCCCAAGTCCAGCAGCTCCAACAGCATTAACTATTTTCCTGGCATTATCAGTAGTCACAGGAATAGGTACGTTAGCTCATTCCAGCTTCCACATTTCCACTGCTTCTGTCATCCCTTTGGCCAGATCCTCACTCGTGACTCTCAAGGGGGTGTGTCTGAAGAACATGGCTTTTCATCTCCCGTTCAGCGTTAATGTAATGTGCCATTATAGTCAGCTAGCTTTGTGTAGCCCTTGACGTCCAGCTGTCTGTTGTCAGAGCAATCGCTGGTGCTTCGGCCAACTGGTGCTCTATTTGGGCCTTTGTTTTTCTGTACAAAGCAGGAATTATTGTCTGGCTGAAATGGGCTCGTGAAGGAATAATGTAACGGGGCTGAATTACACTTAGCATTTTCTTAAAACCCGTATTTTCCACTACCAAGTAATGTCTCATATCCGCGGCTATAAATGTACCGATTGCCTCAGTGATTTGTTTTGCCCTGTTCGAATCTGATGGAAGTGCCTGCTTGAATGCCGCGGGGATAGTTTGTAGTGTGTGTGTTTCTAGTTTTCGTCTAGTTCCAGTCATTAACACACTGGAGTGATGTCGGCGTAAATGAGTTGACATGTTTGAAGTATTGCCACTGATGTAGCTTACGGTCGTGTAGCAGATGCGACATACCGTTGTTTTTTTATCCACCACTCTCTTGCCATCACCCTCATAACTTACAGGGAAACCAAAGTGCTCCCAAACTCCAGACCTGTTGGTTATAGGAGGATCCTCTATTTCTGGTCTGATAATTGCATCAACGTTACTAGCCATTTTGCAACGAGCCAGTGCAGCAAATGCCTGACTGACTGGAGTAGTGTTTGGGGGTGGGAGGGGCAGTCAGCACGTTGCCACGTCGTTTGGGTTGCCTTGTTGAGCATAGTAGCACTGAAAACATTATATTTTACACACTTTATTCTCTTTTATTTTTTTCAAATATAAAAGTATTTTTCTGAATCGTTTGGTTTGTAATGCGTACCGAACCTAAAGCCTCGTACCGAACGGTTCAATACGAATACGCGTATCGTTACACCTCTAATATATATATATATATATATATATATATATTAGGGCTGTCAAAATTAACGGGTTAACGCGGATTAATCCATCATCATGATTAATGTGATTGAATTTTTTAACGCAATTAACCCATCTGCAGCACAGAATGACTCAAAATCCCTGAAATGCCTCGGATTTGAAGGCCCAATCCCAAACGGGTCCCTACACACTCCGCCTCAACACTCTGCCTTTGTTTGGGCGTTCCTGAGACCCGTCTTCATGTTGAAGTGTGTCTCAAACCAGCAAGGGCTAAGGGGGAGTGGTCGATTATGCGCTCCTGAAGCGAGTCAGCAACGATGGTGCCTCGCGCGATTCGACTACCACTTCCCTATCTCACAATTCCTACCACACAGGAAACAGAACAGCGCGAAAAAACACATGGAGGACAGTACACATAGAAAGTCTAAGCTACATGTAATAATTCATCGCTGCAGAAAAAAAATTAGGAAAGCAGCTATTTGTAGCTGGTTAGTACAGATAGATTTTATCGTGATCCGATTAAGAGAGATTTCGTATGTAGCCGTCATCTTCTTGCATTAGATAAACTTTGTGCTTTTTTAAATAACTGATATGTCATTAAAGAAGATACAATACAGCTTCTTGATGGATCCATTTTGTCAAATCACTACGTAATACATTTCCTCTTTCTGGTAAAGAAGACTGTAAAAAGGCGCTGCGAGAGCAAGTCTGTCTCAAATCTTTCTCGTGACAATTTCCTTCAGTTTAAGTGCATAGGGCATGTTGTGAGGGTGACTCAGCTGGAGTGTGACTCGAGATGCAGGCGGAGTGTCGAGGGTATAGTTTGGGATTGGGCCGAAGTCATATTTTTGGTACAGGTTGATAAAAGAAACAGAACTAATTGCTCGGGGGAAACACACACACACAAAGGTTCCGTATTTGCTGCATTCGTTCAGCACATGTGCCTACCGAACTGAACGACCCGTACCTAAAATTTACACTCCTACACTCTGTTACACTCCTAATATATAGTCATATATACTCAGTGACAAAAAAAGCTAATCGCCCAATCTGGAAATGAAATGAATCTGCATGTGGTGAAAAGTCATGTGACTGTATTGCGCCGATTATAATATGGGCACACTGCTGGTCCCACGTCAGTAGGGTGTGGCAGCCCCCCGGGCCTGGATACATGCGGCGAAATGGTATATTCTGTCCTGCAGCAAGTCGGCCAACAGATGTTGTAACTGATCCTCGAGATCCTGCAGATCTGAGTTGACGTCTGAGCTGATCTCACATCACATTCGACTGGGAATGATCGGGAGACCTGGCTGGCCATGGGAGGACCTAAACCTGACACACCCAGTCCATAGACACATGTGCCATGTGTGAATGGGTGTTGTCTTGTTGAAAGTCTGTACAAGGGTGCTGTCTCAGGAGGGGTAAGACATGTGGATGCAGGATGTCACTGATGTAGCACTGTGCCATCAGGGTCCCCCAAATCACTACCAGAGATGACCCGAAGTCATACCCTGTGGTTACCCACACCATGATGCGAGGAGTAACACTAGTGTGTCTCTCCACAACACTAGCAGAATTGGTCTTCTCCCCTCGGCACCACCATACGCGCACACGATGGTCATCCATGGTAATGCAGAACCGAGATTCATTGCTGAACATTGTATAACACCACTTGTCATAAGTCCATGCGTCCTGGTTACGGCACCACTCCAAACACAGCCATCTCTCTGCTGGTGTTAATGGCAGCCTATACATAGGACAGCGAAACCATAGTCTGGCTGATACTATTCCTCGAGACATGGTACAGGATGACACGGGGTACTATAGAGAGTCCAATACCTGTGTACGGATGGCAGGGGCAGATGTCATGGGGTTATCCCTTGGTGTGGTGCGTCTTGAGTGACCGGAACCTTCACAATGTGTGTGGGTGCCCTCACGTGCCCATTGGTTCCAGCATTAGGCAACTGTGACATCTGCATGCCCCACATGCCGGGCAATTGCACGATACGACCACCTGGTCTCATGCAAACCCACAATGTGACCTCAATAAAATTCGGTCAGGTGCTGGTAATGCTGCCTAACGTTTCTACGAGGCATCCTCTGTATCTAATACATGTACCATTGCAAATACCCAATATGTATGATGTCATTTAAATTATGAATTAATTAATGCAGATGGTAAGATGGTGTAAAAATCCAGGTTGTGATGTCATGTTTGATATCAAATTGAAGGAAAAATTCTCATAAACCTGAATCTGATCATGGATTATCATGCAACTGCACGTATCTAAAGTTAAATACCAAGTGTAATGTCTGTCGTGTGTTAGTTGTAGTGTTAGAAATAAATGCATGCCTTTTATATATTTTCTCCGTCTCAGTGACTGCTTCATAATTAAGTCACCTAACTGTTGACAATCATTGTGAAAGAAGCCCAAAGACCCACAACCTATATTTACCCGCAATTGTTTTTTTCAAAATAGCCCAACTAGGTGGGAAAACCACGGACCTGAAAACTCTGTTTAAAAGTCCCAGGCTTGTCTAAGAGTATTGCAAGACTTACTGAACGGCCATGAAAAGTGTCTTGTTACAGAGTTGCAGGTTTACCTGGTAAGAGTTACCCAGGTTATGTAGTGATACTGTAATTAATGAATTCAATTCTATTTATATCCTGGAACTAAACTTTCCAGTAACTGACTAATTCGAACTTCCATAATAGTGTTTGCTGGAGAAACACACCATTCAAGCATAATAATTATCAATTAATTTATTAATTTCCTTACATATTGGATGAGACAAATTATTTGAGCTGATTTTTCCTATATTTCTATGGGTAAAACCCTAAACCCCAACAATAACAAACTTAACTTCTACCCAGCCCTAACCTTAACCATAAGTGACCATTCAAAATACACGCCTTTTGGCATTTTTAGTTTTATGATTGTAGTCACATATTTTTATAAAATTAAATTCCCCTTGTGGAGACCAAAAAAATGGTTCCCGCATTGACAAAATAACACGTTTTTATCACATTATGAGGATATTTGGTCCCCACAATATATATCTGACCCACACACACACACACACACACACCACCGTCTTGTTAAATGAGAAAGTGATGCATATAAGCTGTTAAAAACAGGAGTTTGGGTATTTATTTTATTTTGTGTAGTCTCAAGCTTCTCTGCGCCATTCCCTGCTCAGTATGATGCAATGTTAATTAATAGTAAAATGCTACTTAACTAGAGTTTTCTGTGGTGTTCCTTTTGTACTGTGCCCTGCTCTGATCCATCCCCAAATAAGCAATGTGTGGTAGTGTGATATTAATTACTACACTTGGCAAAAGGCAAAAGGCTTTGAGAGTAACACAGACAAGCGCCATGTCTCGGATCCTGCTTGTTTGCATGGCAGATGTGGGGATAGAGTTCCACATTGCTCTGTGGAGCGCTCCAAAACTCAGCAAGCACACAGCACAAAGGGGCATTTGTCTGCTCTCAAGGCCATATCAGGAAAGGCCAGGAAAAGGAGTAACTATTCGCTAACTTAAGACATGCTCCAGGTGTGAATATTTACTCTTTTTTAAGTTAAGTAATGGCAGAAGATATACTGGTTTATGGAAAGTTGGTATTTTTCCACTAAGTGTAGCTCATCAGTTTGGTGTTACTCAGTTGCTGATGTATTAGAACTCCATCTGAGACAAACAATAACTTAGTCACAGTGTTTGGGAAAATCTGATTAAACACACGTCACATCCACAATAATCTCCCAAAAGCATCTGTCGTCCCAGATACACCCAGATGCCTGGCCAGACAACATCTGCTGATCATGAAACACGAAGACAGAGGCTCCATCTCCTTTATAGCATGCATAGGAAAGGAATAACCACTTGAAAGTGTGTTTTCATTTGCTTTTGTTTCTGTTTCTAATGTACCGTGAGCTTCCTTCCAATATATGCACCCAAAATCACCAATATTCCTCTGAACAAACTATCACTGAGAAGCAGGACTGGGCCTTATCAGGACGTACCCCTTTCATGTATGTGTGCGTGTGTCTGTGTATGTGTGTGTGTATGGGGGGGGGGGTTATGGAATCGCCCTGTTCCAATGTGTTCATTATGATAATGATACTTGGATTACATGGCATTACTTTGTAACAAAATATAGAAAAAAGATGTATAGGAAAATTAATAAAATATACTTTTCTGTTCATTTCCATTACGGTTGGCATTGTGTGGTCTAAATAAGCAGCCAGATATAATGATCAAGTGTGGATGTCATCTTCATCCACTTTGTGCATAAATTCAAACTCAAAGACATAATTTTGTTTTGTTGTTCCCAGCTTAAATCATGGAAAAGCATTAATTTACTTACTTAAACATGTTGATTTGCATATTTGGTTCACACAGTTTGTGTGCACAGTGAGTAGCACAGGTGCATGTAATAATAGTGAATCACAGGTTTACAGAAGATGGAGCCTCTCAGAAATGCATTCTGCACCCGTGAAGTAGATAGCATGGGGGGGGTAAATGTGCTTTACCTGTGAATGATGAGACTAAATAGACAACTCATAGATTCCCATTTTGTGTTATAGCAAACAGCATTAAAGCATTACTAAATTGTGAGTTTTATAGTTCATTTGTGTGAATATGAACACCATATGCTACATTCTACTTCACACATCCTACAAGGTTGAAATGGCTTCATCTTAGATATATTGACCATACTGTAATGCTGTAATGCATATTGTAATGCTCTCTATGAATCAGATTTGGCTTTCTGTGCCTGGGAACCTCCCAACAGCAGTTTAGAAGACAGAGAGCAGCAAAGCAGGAGCACATCAAAGCTGCACACATTGGGCGTAAAGAATTGCAATCCAACTTAATTTGAAAACTATCCCTGAGTGCCACGGATATTACGGAAGCCAAATTGCAAGGAAAAATTCCCAGCACATCCCATGATAGCTACAGTAGACTTAATGGAGTCTGCTCATCCACAGATGTCCCCCAGTTCATGTGTAATAGCATTTCCAAAAACACATTTGAAGTCATAAGAAAATCAGGTCCACACAGATAACAAGGGGGGCCAATGTCCCATCTTTTATGGCCCTAAGATTTAGTAGCCCACGGACAGCAGAAAAAACCTCCCAGACAGGGGCCCCTTGACTTGGCACACAACCTCCTCCCTGGCTATCCTGCTGTACCTACCACGGACTCACCCAACACCCTAAAGAAAGTTTCTTTTAAGTTTGGCTTTCGTATACCCTGTATATTGATTTACTCATGACTACTAGTCTCAATATCCAGATAGGACACACACAAACATAACCTTAGACAATCTTAGTGTTTCGTGTGCCACCATGTTCACGGAGTATCACCAATTTTACCCCTCACACTTAAACACTTATAAATTTGAATAAATAAATATGTATAGCTACCACTGAATATATGTGCTCAAGGTTATACCAGAAGAATCTTGGAAATTAAATAGTGTAAGCAGGTATCTTAGTGTGTCCTAGCTATCAGAGGTTCTTTCTTTGTTACCAACCCCCCCCCTTTTTCTTCCACATTCCTCTACAGCCCTTATCTGATCTCTGTGGCCCGTTATCATTTGTCCTACTATTCTGCATTAAAGAACTCAATTAAGGTGTACATTATCCATTCTGGAGAGCAAACCAACCAAAATATGTTGTTCTCAGATGTGCAATTTAAATTGGTATTACCACAAACTAATGGCCACGCCTATTTACAGGTAAGATGTGTTGTTTGAATGTGAATATGTAATGTAATGTCTGTACAATTTACCCAAAGTGTAACATCTGTTGAGGTGCAACCCAGAACACCTATACCGTATACTGATGTGAGTTATTAACATACATAATATAAGAAATTGTTAATTAATTAATACAGATGGTATGAGGTGTGAACCTCCAGACTGGTATGGCATGTTTGGTATCAAACCGATGGAAAATCACTCTGGATTCCAAATCTGGTCAATGGTTACCACAAAACTGTATGCATTAAAAGTCACACCAAGTTAATGAAAATCATCAGTAAAGGGGAATCAGTCTGGTCATAAATCCCAAAAGGACTGCCACAGACACCCCTCTGAAAGCACGCCAAATGGATGGTCAGCCATTGGTTCATGTGTCGAATTCCTGGTCATCCCTATTCATGAACATTAGACCATAAAACCTGGCACCGCAGAACAGAGAGAGGCTCTTCGGCTCTTCAGCACTTTAGCACTTCAGCCCGAAGAGAGAGGCAAGAACATCAGCCTGCAGAAAGACAGAGAAGAGCAGCCCATGACTAGCCCTCCTGAAGCCTGCCGGTGAAGGCCTGCTACCCAGCAGAGAACTGCAACCAAGACAAAGCCTTGCACCTTAAAGCTGCACAAGGAGAGAGAATCCAAGGGCTCCACTTCCAAAGGAATGAGTCTGTTGTGGAGGGATTCCCAGAAATGTGTTCAGAAATGTTATAATGTGTGCAGTGTTGTATGGAACTAGGATTGCATGATGGTTCACCATCATGCAATCCTAGTTCCATACAACTGGAACGGCATCCCAGTACTGGATGCCGTTTTCACTGATAATCGCAAACACTTATGTTGCCACTACTGTATGTTGCCTCGGGACGCTGATAATGGCACGGTGTCCAGTGACATTTCTGCCACAGGCCCTTGTTTTTGCAAGGTTGAAACCTGCCTTGTCCAGATATTTTGCAGTATTTTCTGAATGCTTACTCACAAAAGTGGAACCTGAGGCACAATCACAGAAACAATCAACACATCTGCCAAATCTGTTTACCGAGACTGCAAAACAATATGCTCATTCTCTGCCTAGTACTCAGTTAGCAATTTCAAAGCATACATTTTGCAAAATATTACAAATGGTTTTGTACATTATACACATTTTACAAAATGGAATCACCTTGTGTGTTTATTGGAAAAAGCCAATGAAAATGCAACACTCACTGAACAACTTGCTACACCCCATTCTCAGGTGTGAGAACACTCACAGCTAATTTCTCCACTTAGATAGCAGAGCATGAGCACTATAGGCAACAAGTTAGTTATCTTGCTTGGACAACAATGGAAGCAAATATTGCTAAAGAGGAAGAGGTTTGAGGGTGACCGGAGGACGTGGACGAGGAAGAAGACTGAGAAGGTAACTAATGAAATACGTGCCACCCTGGTTGATCATGTGGTGAACCATGGTTTGAGAATGAGGGAGGCTGGGCCAAGAATCCAGCCAAATCCTAGCTGCTAAATGGTATACATTCAGAAACGAAAAAATGTAAGTAACCTACAGACTTCATGGTGCTATGATACTTTTTACATCACTATATACAGTAGTGCTACCATACCTGTGGTACATCTATAATGTATATTGTCTACACATAAAAATTACAGTAAATATACAACATGTCATTTCATGCTGCAAAACATTTTACACCCTAACCATTCCCATCATGGTTATGCAGAATTGAAAGACTGCCATTTGCTGATGGAAGAAACCGGCTCTTTACCCCACAGCAGGAGGTGCATATTGTGAATATGGTCTTGACAAACAACAGCTTTCAACTGAGGGAAATTCAAAATGATTTTCTCTCAGACACCATTACCTTCAGTAATATGTGGTCAGTTTGTCAGCATTGTCCCATTTTGGCCTCAAATCAGAATGAAGCAGCTGCACAGAGCACTTTCATTTGAGAGGAACTCTGACAGAGTAAAAGACCTGTGCTATGAATATGTGCAGGTGAGCCTTCTAACATTTTTTTCGTTGTTGTTATAGGTACTGTATAACAATGCATTGTTACACCATACAGTATTGACTGTTCTGTATTTGTTTAGAGTGTTCTGTAATGTTCTTGCCTTGTCTGGTTCAGAGAATCATGTAGCTAGATGCTGCCATGCATCACGAGTACATCTATTTTGATGAGGTTGGCTTCAGCTTCAACAAGACAAGGCACAGGGGAAGAAATGTTACAGGGCAATGTGCCATTATCAATGTTCCAGGACAGTGAGAGGATTATATAACTATGTGTGCTGCCATGGGAAAAAGTGGGGTCTTACATTACCATGGCATTCTTGGCCCATACAATACTGACCATACCATAAGATTCCTCGACACCCTACATAACATCCTGATTCCAAATAACCATCAGAACGGACGACAGCAATTCAAGTTTGTCATCATCTGGGAAAATGTGAGTTTCCACTGGTCTGCTATGGTCCAAAATTGGTTTATCAACCATCCACACATTTTTGTGCAGTCTCCCAGCACACTCTCATTTTTAAACCAATTTGAAGAATTTTTCTCATCGTGGAGGTGGTGTATGATTGTGAGTCTTGTAGACATGTGCCACTTCTTATAGACATGTGCCACAATGGGGGAGACCTGTGGAGATATAGATTGGGGCGGCATGCCCGGGGTGGATATGTCACTCCAGAAGACACTGTAGTTTCCCTGCTGCGTTGCCAGGGAGAACATTTCTTGCGACGTGGATGAGGTGTTGTGGCCAGACCCAAACAAGACACAGGATGCAGTGTAGTTTTATCTCTTTGTAGTTCTGTCATTTGTTTTTCTCTGTCGAGTTACAGTAATGTTCCTGCTGAAGCGCGAGGTTAAATGAATTTGTTTCTGGAAAAATACCTTGATTTTTCCCTTGTATGTTTTATTGTCTGCATGCATAAGCGCGTTGCTGATGTAATATCTCTGTTGGGGTGCCCAAATTTATGCACCTGTCTCATTTTGTTATGATGCATATTGCACATTTTCTGTTAATCCAATAAACTTAATGTCACTGCTGAAATACTACTGTTTTCATAAGGCATGACATACATTACAGTTTTTTACGATAGTTTACACACTAAAATAAAAATTATCACACAATTGGCAACACTCCACACCCAAGGAGCAAAACACCTCTGCAGATATGCACAACATTATGCAGACTGTCTCCTTCACACTTTTTGCAAAACATTATACACAGTGATTTCCAAAACTCTACATTTCCTTGTCAAAAAAAGCCCTGGCTTGCCAATGATCAGGCCATGGAGCAGGCCTGTGATGTTATTGAAGCAGCTTCTGTGCAGGGGTGGATTCGTCACACAAGGCAATTCTTCCAACGGTGCCTTGCAAATGAAGACATAGCCTGTGATGTGGACGAAATCTTTGAACCATACGGAGAGATAATGATTAGAGCAGGGGTGTCAAACCCCAGTCCTGGAAGGCCAGAGCCCTAGATATTTTTGGATTTCCCCTCATTTACAGTTTTTCTTGATTGCTTTGTCCTGCTTAAAGAAACTGGGATCCACTCAGTTTTCATGATCATTATCTCAGCAGAGCAGAAGTCACCTCTTGCAAATGTGTTAACCCTTTCTCATTGGATTGACACATTTTCTCCACCCTTTTGCAAAACAGTTAACACGGATGTCATTCAAGCAATCCAAACTCCATTGTTTTAGCTATGGTAACCAAACAGAAATCACCTATTCCTAACTATTAGAAATGACCTAGATCAGTATGAAATCACTGAAGCACCTGTTTGACACTCCACACAAATCTTCACTTAGCAATCAGTCTGCAGGCCTTAAAAGGTGGCATGTCTGTGTTGGTCTTTATCAGCATGGATGGTGGAGGTCTAAGGCAGATGAGAGTGAGAGTAAGAGGTAGAGGGGTCCGAGGAAGAAGAGTCAGTGTGCGAGGTGGAGGTGGAGGTGTAGTTGGAAGGGCTCAAGTTTCAGAAGAAATTCAGGCAACTGTTATTGGTCACGTTATCAATCATGGCCTTTCACTCAGAGAGGGTGGACAAAGAGTACAACCTGTTCTAAACAGAAACACTGTTGCATCCATTGTCAGAATTTTTCGACAGGAGAACAGGTAATGTTGCTGTACAGTATATACAGAAATATCTTCAGTGATATACTTTATGTAATTGTTTCCTCATTCCCATTACATGTATTCTTTATAGAATCCAAAGGCTGCCATTCTCTGGCGGAAGAGGGAAAATATTTAGTGCTGAACATGGTTGTGGCAAACAATGCTATAAGGCTGCGTGAAATCAGGACAGCAGTGCTCGCAGATCAGGGCATATTTCGGAACATCAACAGCGTGAGTCTGACCACCATTGACAGCGTCCTAAGACGCAACCATATGACCATGAAGCAGCTCAAAGGAACTCTGATGTTGTGAAGGAGGCCAGATGCCAATATGTGGAGGTAAGGAAACATTATTGTACTGTAATGCCTTGTCATATCATGCAGTTAGAGTCAACTGGAGTCACTTTTCATTGTAATTTTGCCTTTTTTTACTTAGAGAATAATGGAGCTTGAAGCTGAGGGGGCACATCAGGTCTTCATTTATGTTGATGAAGCCAGCTTCAATCTCTGTAAAGTGAGGAGACGTGAAAGTAACCTCATTGGGTACAGGGCCACTTGCACAGTTCCAGGACAGAGGGGCGCCAACATAACCATGTGTGCTACCATCTGCAATGATGGTGTCCTATGCCATATCCCCACTATTGGCCCATACAACACCAAACGCCTTATAACATTCCTGAATGCACTTCATCAGAGGCTGATCCCACCTGAGGGGAGAGGGCTGGTGACACCACTCTTCGTCATTATCTGGGATAATGTGGCGTTCCACCACTCTCGCCTTGTCAATGAGTGGTTTGCAGTACACCCTCATATGATAATGCAGTTCCACTAGCATATTCCCCATTTTTGAATCCCATAGAGGAGTTCTTCAGTGCTTGGAGGTGGAAGGTTTATAATCAGCATCCCTATGAGCAGATGCCCTTGCTGAATGCAATGACTGCTGCTGTCCAAGAAATAGGTGCAGAGGAATGTCAAGGTTGGATAAGGCATGCAAGAAGATTTTTCGCTCGGTGCATTGCAAGATAGGATATTGAATGTGATGTGGATGAAGCCATGTGGCCCCATCGTCAAGACAGAAGAGACTGAGTATCAATTTCTTATACTGTAACAGATTTTATTTTTATTTTCTTAATTTCTTATACTCTGACAGATGTTATTTTGGTTTACATGTATTTTCTGTAATATTTACAGTATTTCAGTTTTCAACCACAGTTTGAAAAAAAGAGTGTCATGGAATCAATAAAATTTGCATCAAAGCATTTCTGATTCTGGATCCAATTCTTTGCAAGAAGCCAATTTTGACACAGCCTATGTAGAAAGATAACAAATGGCACTGGCATGAAAGCTATGTAATAGGCTACAAGGCTACAATGACAAGCAATGGTGCACTGATTTGCACTGAGTGTTGTATTTTGTTGTCCATTATGGATATGGATTTTATTGTATAACAATTGGTTAAGTCAAGGAACACATGTCAGCGTAAGCCAATCAGAGGCAAACATCGCATTGTGTACCAAGCATGTACACAGAGAGAAGAAAAAAACACACGACTTGGACTTGTCGACTTCTCTCAGGGGTCGTCGACTTTTGCTTCTGACGTCGACGTGTCGACAAATCGGTATTTCTGTTAATGCCCTATAAGACGGGTTCCCAAACTTTTTCAAATGACTGTATATATTGAAGAAATGCCTAAATACTCCTGGAACCATTTACAGAAGACTGCCATGCATTGAACATCGAAAATGCAAAATGGATCATAGTGTTTTGCATTTATCCCATCAGTGTGTTGCTTGTGATTAGGATGATGTACCCATTTGATAGTTTGTAAATAAAGATTTGATGCAAAAGTGTCCTTTCATGATGTTTTGAATATAAACATCAACATTATAAATATATAGTTTTGAATTAAATGTGTGCTTTCTCAAGAGTTATGTGATGTGTTTCATGTTGTGTTACTGTTTTCAGGATTTGTGTGTAAAGTTTTGTAAAAACTTTCAGAAATTGTGTGCAGGCATTCAGAAAAAACTGTAATCAGTTTTAGTTCGTGACCCATACAATGTCTGTGCAAAGGTTGAAAGAAAAACAGCCAAACCAATTTTGAGTTATTGGCTTACATGCCAAAGTGTCTGCAGCAGCGGTCCAATACAATTTATTTCAGAATTAATTAATTGTATAAGTGATTAATACAGGCTGTATTAACTCAGATGTACTATTGTAATTCCACTCTCATGCCAAGCTAAACTTTCTTTCAGTTAAACCTATGTGAACCCAATTTCACTTGAAATCTGAAATGATATATTTCAAGATTTCTATCTTTATATTCTTTTTGTTACACATTTATAACATATACAGGAGAAAAAAGGACTTACATTGTATCCCTTTAAATGACTGACAGATTTTGTATTGTGCTTGGTTGGTATTTTAAATTAGGATTCTGAACAAAGACTTCATGGGCACATCGGTAGAAAGAAAGTGTTAATCCTACAGGCTTTGATAAAGCTGATATTCATTGAGCATGGTGGGCTATAAAGGCTATGTACATCATCCTGCTAGTGATCCATCATCACCATCATCTTCATCATCCTTCTTTCTCCTTGTTTTTTTTGTTCTTATTATACATGATTCTATGAATATAAGTGTTATGCATCCCTTCCAATCCTTTTACAAATGTTTCATTTAACACCCAAAAGAAAAAGTTTAAAAGCCAGAACAAAAACTTTGGTGTAACCTCTTGGCATTTGTCTAAGTTCCCTGGAACAGTTGTTATTTATGCTAGAGTTGTATTTATCTGCAGGGGTTAATGTCGGATGTGTATGGTGGCCCTGAAGTATGAAACACAACATATTGAGAAAGTACCAAAAATAAATTCAAGCTTAAGTTTCCTTAATGTTTTTGTGTTTCCTTAATGTTTTGCGCTTGGCACGTCAAAACAGAAGTGCTCCAGGGCACAGGGGGCAGTATACGTTAGGTTTGCAGGTTTCTGTCATGTCCTGGGTGAAGCTGGGCACAGTGAATCTGAATCGACTAGATTTAAGGCCTCAATAATGTGAGTGGCTTTAAGGAGCTGTGGCCAGAGCACAGTTATGTTGAAACCCATAGACAAGCACCAGTGGGGAGGGAGGCCATCATATTGAAGATAAAGGCCTTTCCTGGTGAACACTCCTTAATGTATCTCTTAATTCAGAAGCAAGGTACCAGCACGCAAAGATGTCTGCAGTGATTATGGCCATGAAAGTAAGAGCTTGGGCCTAGAGCTTAGCAAGGCTATGGAGGAAGATAGGTGGCCTCAAAAATGAATTTCAAATTTAATGAAAATTGTTTGGTGTCTCAAGAAAAGAAAGCTAGTCCTTTCTTAAGCTGTGCTAAGGCAGGGCTGGGTGCTGAACACACTTTTTGGTTGAAGAGGTGGTAGACATCCCCATACTAGGAGGCAGTGCCTGAAAGGTTTGGTGGACTGGTCTCCATTATTATGGGCAATATGGTGGTATGGTGGGCAGTGCCTATGCAGCAGTATGCCTGCAGGAGTGGATGAGATTCAGAACATTCTGTCCTAGTCAAAGCATCTAGCATGAAAATAATGACCTACAGTACTGTACCTATCACCAGATCAGGAAATCAGTTTATGCCGTCTCTTATGTGTGCTGCCACAAGATTACTAGGGGCTGTTCCTGTGAAAATGATTACAGCTCAGGTGGTCTCCTGAACCCAGATTAACTTCTTTTTGCTTTTGGTATGCCTAAAGTGATGCAGACAAACCAGGGCACCAATTTCAAGTCTTGTGTTTTGTGTACGTCCATAACACTTCAGCCATTATGCACAAGGTTTCTAGTACAGATCACTTATAAACCCAGGCTGCTTTAGAAAGATTTCTCTAAACCTTAAAACCTACACTCACTGGCCACTTAATTAGGTACACCTGTTCAACTGCTCGCTGAAGCAAATATTTAATCAGCCAACCATATAATAATAATAATAATAATAATAATAATAATAATAATAGTTTTATTTATATAGCGCCTTTCTCACACTCAAGGACGCTTTACAATGCAACAATGATACAGAAAACAATGCATATGCAGCAGCAACAATAACAACAGAACAACAACAGGAGTGTTACGTAGTAGCAGTTACATTATAGCATTCGTGGAATAAATGAGTCTTCGACTGAAGCTTGAAAATGGTAAGTAACTGTATCTCTCGCAGACTGTGAGGAAGTGCGTTCCATAGTGCAGGTGCTGTCACACAGAACGCCCTGCCACCCACAGAGGATAACCTGAATTTAGGTACGGTAAGAAGGTTGGAGCCCGATGATCTTAGTGTGCGAGCAGGGGTGTATGGAAGAAGAAGGTCAGACAGATTGTGAGGGACAAGTCCATGGAGAGCTTTGTAGGTGATGTAGGTGTGGCAGCAGCACAGTGTATAAAATCCTGCAGATGTGGCTAGTCTCGAGATTATGACCAAGATGTGCTCCTTAAGTCTGTCTTTAAGTCAACAATAACACAATACCCAATAACAGTAAAAATACAGTAATAATATAGCTAACTATATATAGTACAGTACTATACCTCAAGCCAAGGAATCACTGAAGCAGCAGGCAAGCATCACAAAGTAGTGCATGCTTTTGCTTTTATGAACCATTGTATTGAACACAAATTTTTAATACAATCGGCTTTATGGTAGTCTGTTTCTAAGTACAAACTGTCCGTAAGTCAGATGTTCTTAACCCAGTTACTGCCTGTACAGGTCAGGAGCTTCAGTTATGTTCAGAACAATCATCAGAATGGGGGAGGAAGGTGATTTAAAGGGCCCAAAATCACACTTTACTTAAGGCCAAGTTTTTAGTAATTTATAAACACATTCACAATAATATATACATTATAATGCAGTCATAAAGCATTATAAACATGCCTATAAATATTTATAAAAAGGCATAATACATTATAGCCATGTTTATTATGCAATATGAATGGTTTATGAAGCTCCCATCTATAATGCACTATAGATGCCTTTATAATGCAGTACAAAGGATCCTTAATGCTTATAAATCTATAGTACATTATACTGTAGATGAGAGTTTCATAAAGCATTCATGGCTTTATGGTTATAATGCGTTATGCCTTTTGATAAATATTTATAGCCATGTTTATAATGTTTTATGAATGCATTATTATTTGTTATGAATGTATTTATAAATTCCTGAAATTGCTAATCTACTGGTCTTTTCATGCACAACATCTCTATGGTGTACAGAGAATGGAATGAAAAAGAAAAGCATCCAGTTTTGTGGAATGGCAGTTCTTTTGGCAAAAAAACTCCTTGCTGATGACAGAGGTTAGAGATGAATGGCCAGACTGGTTCAAGAAAGGCAACAGTAACTCAAATGACCACTCATTTCAACCAAGGTATGCAGAAGAAGATCTATCAAATCTTGAAGCAGATGGGCTACCACAGCAGACCTCACTGGTTGTCACTTTGGTCAACTATGAACAGAACACTTAGGCTACAGTGGGCATGGGCTAACCAAAATTGAACAACTGAAGATTAAAATGCCTAGTCAGATGAGTCTCAATTTCTGCAACATTCACATGGAAGGGTCAGAATTTGGCATAAACAACATAAAATCATAGATCCATCCTACATTGTACCAACAATTCAGGCTGGTGGTGGGGGTGTCATGGTCTGGGGGATATTTTCTTGGCACACTTTGGGCCCCATGAGCATCATTTAAAGGCGCTTTTCCATTGCACCAGGTACAGTACTTTTGATAGAGTACTTTCAATAATATCCCTTTTAGTCGAGTATCAGTACCAAAAGTTCCAGTACCTAAAGTAACACTTCGGCACTTCAAGGTGGGTGTCGCGAACATGTTCATTGTTGATTGGTTATGGAAATAGCCTCCCCCTGAAACACAATACAACCACCATCTTGAAAAAAGTTACGAACTCAGAAAATAATGATAAAGTTGAAGTTAAACCAAAGGTAATAATAATGTATGCATGGACAAATCGACACCCAAGCTTTAATTGTGATCTGGTCGGAAGGGGGTCTGGGGTCTCATTTATAACCATTGTGTACGCACAAAACGGGACCTAAAAGATGCGTACGCGTCTTTCTATGCAAACATTGCGATCTATAGAAACAAACTTGATGGCAGAATGTACGCCAACTCTGAGCCATGCGTGCGGACATTTTGGAGAAAAAAATACGACCATGGGGGAAGAGGGTGCGCAAAAACATGAGTGGCATCAGTACATAAATAACACAGGTCTACAAATTTTTTTTTTTCAGGTGCCAAGGTTTTTTGAATGGAGTTAGGGTGTTTTGAGGGTGCTGAATTCAAAAATACCATTACTTTTACTGAATTGGTTCTAGTTTTTGAGATAATGGACATCGATGAAAATAATGCATTCCCGCAATGTGACTTGTGTGTGATAACAAGTGCTTTGACAAATGACAGCTTTTGGTCTCTCTTTTGACTCTTTAACAGTGTCTTAGGTAATGAAATATCCATATAATTATTTTTTATTTCAATACAAAATATTCCATGCAATTGTGTATATGGGTATTGCTCAGGTAATTTTTAATATCTCCACCAATATGTTTGAAATTAATTCAATTTAATTAATTATTATTTAACGATGATTATTCACTAATTGTTA
>JAODKC010000095.1:31012488-31028867 GCA_026777985.1 Mormyrops attenuatus | reverse complement strand
CCTCCTGCCCTTGCCTATGTCATTGGTGCCAACATGCACCATGACCACTGGATCCACCCCGGCTGGGGCCAAAAGCCACTTTTCCCTGAATAACACTGTCCCCTGCCAGTGTGCAACAGACACCTGACCAGTGATTGTCCTGTCCTGGCTGTCCCCCTGAACACTGCGCAGCGGATCGAGTAACTGTAGCTCCATCAGCAGTTTGTGACACCAACGATTCTACGAGGATCCACAGTCTGTGAATCCTTGTGTTAATCCACTCATATTCACCATTTTATTATTTAATTTTACATGCAGGCTACCCAGTATGTCTGATCTCAACTATCAGGGACAGTGTTATTTAGGGGGAAAAAGGCATGGTAACATAGACTACAACTGGAGGGAATCAGCACCAAGATCTTTCATTGTATTGGCTTAAAAATATTAAAAATGTAAAGAAAAAAATAGTGACACTAATTACTACATACAACAGTGGAAATATGAGCCCAGGAGTTATTTATATTTTATAACATTCAAATACTTGTTAAAAAGAATTAAATAGGTCTGAAAAATCAAAGCCACCACTCCACCTTCTGGTCACTGAAAGGTAATACTCCCCCATGGGCTCACGCCTACGTACCTCCCATGACTCCGCAAAAGACAAAAAGCATTTTGTGGTGCATTTCGTCACTCAGCAGAAGAAAATGCATTTTGTGATACCACAGAACCAATTTTGTCCAGAAAATAACTATGTATCATTCACAAAATGCATTTAGTCCACAAAATTACTTTCTTTAATTCACAAAATGCATTTAGTCCATAAAATGACTTTCTTTAATTCACAAATAGCATTTGTTCACAAAATCACTTTCCTTTATTCACTAAATGCTTTTTGATCACAACATGGCTTTCTTCTGTCCACAAAATGCAAAGCGCTGATATCAATTCTGTGCACAAAATGAAACATTCATTCTGATTTTTGTGCACAAAAGAAAGTGAAATCTTTATGCATTCATGGACAAAATGCAGCAAGGCATTGCTTGATTTTGTCATTAAGTAATGCTTTTTGTGGCACATAATATATGTTATTTGAATTAATTAAGTGATTAATTGTCAACACACAACAAAAAAATGTGTTCTTTGCATTTAACCCATTCATACCCTGTATGTGACATAGCAGGGGGCAGCTAATTCAGCTAATTCAAGGTAGCAGTGCTTGGGGGCGGTACCTACGTGTCCCTAACCATTAAGCCACCACTGCCCACATATTCAGTTATGTTATTATTAAAAATATTCTGTCTGTTGAATCAAAAATCTAAAGGAAAGTCTAATTTTTATTAAATATGAAATAAATAATTATGGGTACCAGTTTTCTATTGCCAATTTCAAGATACTTCAGAGACAATTGTGGGTTCTTCTTTGTGGAAGTATACCAACGAATTTGTCCCCGTCTGTATGATTTTGTTATTTTTCTGTCCGAGTACAGCCACGTACCTTTATTTTTTTCTGAAAAGACTCTCCAGATTGTTCATTATTATTTCCTGACACAATGGATTTTGGAGTCGCAGTATAATATTTTTGCTACACTTGCACCTGACCATTTTACCAGCATGGGTTTCCAGGTGAGCCTTACTGCAGAGTGACGGAACCTTTTTTCAGATTCTGTGCTATTTGCTATGATTTGGTGTTATAATACTGATACGTTTTCAACTACCATATTGACATGGACATCCACAGCTGCAAAGCTTTCATCTTTATGTGCAGACACGGAAAACACCCACAATATCACATCTGTTGCACAGTATCACATCTTGCTTGGTGAAGTTGATTATAATATGCGAAGGTGAGATTTTTTTTTTCTTGAAAATCATGAAACCCTTATAATCAGTTTCTGTTGCACAGACAGAGGTAATTCCCATGTGTGGAATATCTCACAGTAAAGTATTGCATTGATGTATTGTTCTCTAGTGTGTGCTTAGTAACATCCCATTTCTGCTGTGGATTTGAAAAGGCATGTAGTAGATTACTGTAACTGTCATCACTGGATGGATCCCAGGAAACTTGTATTCTTCCTGATGGTTTGAAAAAGATGAGCACCAGGGCTGTTGTTGAAATTGTTGCTCTGTGCTCAATACAAAATCAGTCATGAATCAGAATAACTCAGAGGTGAATTGTATTGATTGTATATGATAAAAATCATTCATAACCCTGTACTGGATAAATTATTGGTCATTGGATGGTCATTCACAAAGTGTATTGGATGTTTTTTCTCTTGTGGGTGGGTCTTGGCATAGCAGTTACTTGTTCCTGGTTCTACTCCCATCTTTTCAAATATCAATGAAATATGTGATTCCTCAATATCACTTCTTTGGAAACATCATTTACCAGTCATTTACTTTTATGTAATGTTACCTTGTTTTTCTGAATGTTATATGGTGGGTTCGACAGCTTTCCATTGTTCCAGCAGTGATACACCCTTCCCCACCCACAGGCACACACACACACACACACACATAAACATGCACACAAACAGACAGTGTTACCATCCATGTGAAACTGACTACTTCCAGTCCTATAACAATATATTCCAGCGCCTTGTAGAATATTAATTGTTGCAAAAAATTTTATACCAAATGGTAGCCCTCGAAAGCAATATTTGCCAATTGTGTAGTCTTGTTCACACTTTGAGTCTGCAGTCATCTGTTCTGCAGTTATTGTTCTCAATGTCTTATTCTATGCCATCAGTGGGACAGGCTTGTGCATTGTGGCCCAGAAAGACAAGTAGAGCTTTATTGTCATCCCAAACAATACACAATAAAGTATACAGTGAAACGAAATATCATTCTCCATGACCATGAGTGCAACATAAAACACAACAACACACAAGGCAGATCACAATGAGGGTGAGAGGGGTAATAATTTTTACACTACACCTATATACATATATATATCTGAATGTGATTGAATGTGCATATATACAGGGTAACTAAAGTGAGTAAGTTATATTGTGCAAATTAGGCTAGTTGTGCAAGAGTGTAAAGGACCAGGTATGCATAGATGTGGACATATTCACGACAAGACCAACTGATCCAAAGTTATGCTCTTGTGTGATTTTCTCTGGAAATATATGGATGGGCATGTTTAGATTTTTTTATTGTCATTGTTTGCAGTCACAGTCCACATTGTTTATTTTTACTTTAGTACAGCCAGGAGTTTGGTTTTTCACTGTTATTAATCACATTTTTCCATCGTTATGGACATAGCTTAGCTGTGTAGCTTAAATTAGATATTTTTCTGCACAATTTGCAATTGATTTTTGTCACTTTGTACCGTTACAACATTCATAGCCCAAATTTCTTAAGGAACTGTTGTGTTTTTTTTTCTCAATCAGTGTGAGTTATTGGTGTATCCATAGGCAATGCACACACATCCATCTGACGCTGAAATTAAGTAAACCTTTTTAACGTGCTTAAGATTATAATAAATTTAATAGATAGCATTATAATATTTAGTTTGTAGCAATAATTTAAACACCACCAGTACATTACAATTGCAGTAAACAGATAAAGCTGGTTAAAGAACTCATTGTGTGATATATACAGTGTATAACTGGAAGTGTATATTATACACTTTACTATATACTCATACATATCACTAGGTTGGATTCATTTTGTCTCAGGAATAACATTAAACATTGACTCGTTGTGCATTCAGAGCAACCTTTCTGCGCAGTGCTGTTGTATGAGATGCTATTTTTGCTCTTCTAGCCTTCCAGTTAGCTTTAACACGTCTGGCCATTCCCCTCTGACCTCTCTCATTAACAAGGTGTTTTGGGTAGCAGAAATGCTGCTGATCGCATTTTTTTATTCCTTCCTATTCCATTCTCTGTAAACTCCAGGCATTGCATAACATGAAAATCCCTGGAGGGTGGCTGTTTCTGAGATGCAGCGACCAGCATGTCTGGCACCAATAATCATATTTTGGTAAAATAATCACATTAAAAAGGAGCCAGTGTTAATAGGAAAGCCTGCTTATCCTGCTTCCTTTGCGCTTTTGGCACCACTATGTTGGATGAACTCGCAGAAGATGGATATCAGCCACGTAGTGGATTAACCTCTAACAACTGAGCACATTCAAATTACATTTTAATATTTATCACCGTCAGTTCAGTACCTAAAGCTTGAGGTCATCTTTAATGGGTTGTAAATGTGAAATCTGTACCAGGCATATTTTGGCTGCACCTTAGACCTTGGAATTGTTTAATGCTGTTTCACACATTCACATACTTCAGCAAACAAGCTCTTTCTGCTATCAGAGTTTATCTGTTAAAGAGGAATATTTTTAAACTATTGCCCCAGCATACAAAAAAAGAAGAACAGAAGCTGCATCCAGCCCTCAAGGGAAAACACAGTTCAATCCTCACAGCTCTTCAGCACTGGGACACTCATGGTTGTTTTTTTTTAAATTACAGGTACAGTAACGTGACCATATTCAATCTCACTCTGCTCACAAAGCTGTACTGCTCTGAGCCTAACCTGATAACCTTCTGCTACCTTAACAGAAGCTCAGTGACATACTCACTGAGTCTGTTTCCACTCCATTGTTCCTGACAGGTGGTGTCATGCCCTTGCACCACACACTGTACTACTGGCAGTTGTCACAGTATGATGTTACAGTGTGCTTATTTTTTTTAACCATAGTTCTTGTGTTTGATGCTCTTTTGATTGACACCATCCTTAAAATGGGCCTGTAAGCTACAGAAATAGCAAAATGGTGTGGAAGCGATTAAGCAGAATCTGTAGAGGGCAGAGAGAGACACGCACATCTGCAATGATCTTCCCAGTTCCCACATATGAGCTATGCGAGTCAATTTCTATGTACAGTTGATTCCTGATGAGTCTTCAAGGGTTTTTGGAGGCCAACAAAGAATGGGGCAAATTATATGTTGTACCTAGCTATAATTTGAGAAGCGAAAGACTGAATTAGGCCTCAGATTTATTGCCGGACAGCAATAATGACGGTGGCTCCTAGCCAGGCACAGAGGTGCTACTACCCAGCCTAAGTAATTCAGTGTGACAACTTCTGCCTCCATTTGATGTGGGATGCGTCACAGCAGTAAATAACACAATACAGGTATTTACAGCCCACACATGTAATAAATAAATCTGAATTATGTGAATTTCACATGAGTGCATGAACATACATACTTGCCAACGTATAGAGTTTCATAGTTTTTGCTTATTTTTACTGCTGCTCATTTGCTACAGTAACAATTGATTTCAATAGTTGTGTACATTTAACAATGCATTTTTGGCCTCTTTTGTTAGCATTAATTCACCATTCATTCTGTTCCTACTTCGATTGAATTGTCTCATGCTTCCTGTCTCTAGCATATCTCCCCTGGAAAAGGGGAAGAGGAAATTCACTTCATTATGGGGCTTTGTTTGATTCTGTGCCCAAAGAGGACTGTCACGTCTCTCATTGTCATCAGCTACGCATATCAAAAGCGAGGCCCCTAAAACAGTGCAAAGGTGAAGTAAGATACCCTGGAAGCTTTCACCTCTGCTTCTTGAGAAAGAACAGATTCTGCAGCATATCTGATAGTTAAGGACCCATGCATAAATACTTTTGGGATAACAGATACCATCTCACTTTATATTCAAAATAAAATACTGCTATTATTTTATCTATAATTATAAAACACTCCACCTTGCACCATAAAACCAAGACTCCATATTGTATCGAACATTTAATCAAGTGTTTGCCCATAACAGTTTATCTCATCCTATCAATATCAGCCCACCGCAGCATTAATCAGTGCAACAAGTCCATGAGGACACTTTCTCATCAGTGGATTACACTTTACAATACGGTTCCTTAGTAGCTTAGTAGTAACTCAATTACTACTGAAGTATAAGTGATAAACAAATATAGTAGATACTTGAGATAGAAGATGTTATTCATTAATGATGAACGAACATAAGATCAGTATTTCACATTTTGTGTTATTCATTATTTGTTCCTTCAATAGTTCACAAAGGTTTATAAAATTAACACATATAGTAACACATATAGTAACTGCTTAAAATAAATGATCATGAATGGTCATGATTCATTAATAATTGATGAACATGAGATTAATATTTCAATTTTTGTTATTATTTGTTCTCTCAGTAGTTCACGAATGTTTATTTATAGATTAATAAATATAGTAATTAGTACAGTAGCAGATCGCATTATTAACATAATCATGACCCCCCCCCCATTTTCTGTAACTGCTCATCCTATTCAGGGTTGTGGGGGGTCTTCAGCCTGTTTTTGGACTGTGTGGAGTACCCAGAGGAAACCCCACAATGACAGGGCGAGAACAGCAAACTCCACACATCAGAAGCCCTGCTGGTCCCAGGAGTGTGAGGCAACAGTGCTAACCACTGCTCCACCATACCAAAACTAATATGAATGAGTCTACAGCAAATGGTTAATTATCAATGCTAACCACAAGACATTAGTAAAGATGTCCCCAAAGGGAAAAGATTATTTATATTTCCGTGCCTAGTTATCATGGCATGTGTTCTGAAATCAGACACAGATTGGTTGCATGTTCTCCTACTTACTACGATCTCTGTCCACAGTCCAAACACATCCATGTTTGGTGAATGTTTGTTCGTCATTAAAGATAAATTCATTATTTGCCATTTGTACAAGTACATTGGAATTCTTCACTTACCCCGTGTTGCTCTCCATAGCTCCATAGGGTGGGGTGTGGGGTCAGAGTGCAGAGTCAGCCAACACACAGCACCCCTGAAGCTGGGGGATAGGGGCCTTGCTCAAGCATACACAGACACATGACTGTTCTATTGATGCCAGGGCTCAAACCGGCAATCTTCTGATCACAGGCATAGAGACTTAGACAATTAATGAATTGTGATGGATCATTCATTTCAAGCAGTTACAGTATTTGCTACTACGTCTCTCAATTCTATAAATCTTTGTGAACTACTGAAAGAACAAATAATGAATAACACAAAAAATTGACACTGATCTCATGTTTGTTCATTATTAATGAATCATAAAGAATAATGAATAACAAAAAGTGAAATACAAATCTCATGTTTATTCATCATTAATGAATCGACATCTTTTATCTCAAGTAGCTACTAGATTTGTTCATGATTTATTCTTGAGTAGTAACTGACTTCATACTAAGTTATTAAAGAACCGTATTGTAATGTGTTACCCATCAATGAAACTCATACACGAAACGCTTGTACAAGCAGGTTTGTAGTTCATGTCAGGTGTGGAAAACTGATGGACAGACCGCCTTTATTTCAGAACGTGCATTTCAAAGGAATCTCAATAAAGTAGTAATTATATTCACCAGAGAAGTAAAAACTGAAAGAATGAAAGATCTTTGGAATGACAATGATCCTAAATGACAACTTGATAATTTCACAATCATTTTCAGTTTCTATAAAAAAGCTAACCCTCATTTAAAAATTGGATACAGTTTTATATATGTATGCATATTTTTTTCAATATAATTGGGTAGTTAAATGTATGTGACTGTCTTTTGAAGCTGTTTACTATAAAATGCAAAAGATGGCTATAGAAAAGTGTTACACATGGGTTTCCATATACTGTACAGTACTGTTAAAATACCAAAACATCACACATAAAATTATAGCTGTAATTCTATGCATGCACACATTTCATAGATTTACTGAGTCAATAAAAATACTGTAAGTCATATTTAGACTTTATTTATAGTGTTAATAAAATACCAGCCTTACCTTACACAGAGCTGCGAAATAAGGCTGCTTTTAAAGCTTTATTTTAGTCAACACCAAATATCATTTCTTATATTGGTCTTTGAATGCCAGAATTAGCGTTTTCATGGTTGTAACTGATAACTGAATTTTAAAAACATGGTGTTATGGCTTTCCCTTTCATGTTATATTATCTATTATGTGTTAATATTTAATACGTAAAATGTGATACTTAAGGGAGAGGATGTTATTGTTAGTGTTAGAGATTTAAAAAATTACTATAATAACAAAAAATGCTATGTAAAAAAAATCTGAAATTCACTAGTACATCTGGCAACTACCATAAACTCATGTGATAGCATGAACACTTTGAAAAATTTTAAACATTTTCCACTAAGCCACATACCAACCCCTACTGTAAAAATTACATTTAAAAAAATCAAATAGACTGCAGCAGAGTTGAAATTCTTCCCATCATCAGAATACTTCATTTTTAATACTGTTTTAAGGATTGACATCTTGAATTCTCTCAGGCTCTTGCTCGCAGGCTTGCTGACAGTGTGTGTGTTTGTACCCTGATATTTCATTGGGACAGTAAATTGATGAAAGTCCCCAGATTGTGCCATGTTTGTTAAGACATTAAGACTTGTGGTAAATCCTGTATTGCTCAATCTCTCTTCTCTCCATTACTCTTCCTTGCGCTCTCCCTCTGTGGTTATCTATGGATATCTGCATCCCAGCTGCACAATCCAAATAATTTATAAAAAAAAAAATACCTGGAAATTGAAGAGTAAGTTTTTAGTTACACTGAGATTTGAAAGAGAGAGTTAGAATCAGAGAGTACAGTCCCACTAAAGAGCATTCCAGTTGACACACAGTTGAGTCTTTGCCGTGACAGGGGTGCAATAATGTGTTGACTTGCAGCAGCTTAATTTTGGGTGGGGGGCGGGGGGCAATGGTGCTGGGTGCCATTATGGGCTGTGTGCGGTGGATGAGGAGACCAAGCACTAGAGCGGGAATCTCTGTCTTGACAGAGAGCTTTTGTGCATGGAGGCTTGACTTGAGGAGAAGCAGGGGTGAGCTATCAGAGTGAGGCACCTTTTTTTTTTCTCTGAATAAATGTGAAAATATATTTTGACAAAATTTTTTAAAGAGCACTAAGTGTTATATTTCTCAAGCAAATCTACAAGAGCTGGAATAAAATTAATGTTCTCTGTGTGACTCTCCTGCAGGGCTGTGCAGTATGCGTGTGCAGCATGCGTGTGCGGGATGCGCATCCTCTGCTTAATACAAGAAGCAATTCATAGTCATTGTGGTGGGCGGGAGGGTTAGGCGAAGGCACCTTACAGCTCCTCTGGGGGGGACCAGGACGGTACAGAGATGGGGAGGGCAGGGGAATGAGAGAGAGAGAGAGAGAGAATGAAAGAGAGTGGGAGAGCGCCTGTCGGAAGCAGGAGTCGCGATTGTGAGGAGCTGGCATGGGAGCGAAAGGAAAAAGGAGAAGGGAAGCGATGAAAGGAGAACATTAGTGTGTGGAGACTCAGCCTAGTGTCGGCATGGAAACTGCTCAAGCCTCGTGCTCTGCCAGTGTCGGAGGCTGAGAAGAGACCTGCCGTGCCAGGGGCGCGAGCACAGTGCAGAAGCCTCTCGCCAAGCCGACACGTATGCAGCTCCCCACCATCGGCGCTACAACTATCCTGGACTTTTTTTTTCCTGATTGACGACTCCAATTTCCCGGGATCAATGGAACTGTTCATTTATTTTTGTTCACTGGTCCCTTAAAACCCAGCTGCAAAGCTTTCATTCTAACTTTTACTCCATCTGGACTTTATCACTCACGTGCATCTTACCTCTGTTTTTCACTTACTATCCATTTCTCTTAGTCTCTCTCAATCTCTCTCTCGTCTCTTTCTCTCATCCTTTTCTTGTGTTAAACTTGATTTACACTGGAATCAGTAAAGTACTATAGCACCAGTAGCTTGGAACTGATAAACAATTAAATGAAGAGGACCAGCTGAAGTGGACTGAGGAAATAACGATGGAAATTAAAAGGAAGATCATCTCTAAAACTTAACATGGGTTTTCCGCTGCTTGTTTCCGGGACACATAATCCTTAAGGGGGCAGCTAAGAGCTGTCCACCCTGGAGCTTCATGAGGGCCCAAGACCTCCAGGCTTGTCTGCAAGATGATGCCGTTTATGTTGCACTAGCGCTTTGGGCAGCTATGGCTTTGGAAGCAGGCTGTCCTAAGCAGAGATCGCCAAGTGCTATGCTAGCCAGCAGGAGGTTACAGCATGCCGCCCGTGATCTTCAGAAGCAGACTGGGGCCGGGACACGCCACGGCAGGCTGGCTGAGGCACACCTTCATGGGCTGAGGTACGTGTGCTCGCGTGGATCCCCCCTCCGCCACCGCGCCGTCTGGCTCCTGGCACTCTGTACCTCTCTGGGCCTGCTTATGTCCTGGTCCTCAAATCGCTTCCTGTACTGGCTCTCCTTTCCCACCTACACTAAGGTACACATGGAGTGGGCAAAGGAGCTGCCATTCCCTGCCGTCACCATCTGCAACAACAACCCCATCCGCTTCTACAAGCTCACCAAGAGTGACATGTACTTTGCCGGTTACTGGCTCGGGCTCCTGCTGGCCAACCGCACAGCTCGGCCCCTCGTCCTGGACATTCTGCAGGATGACAGACAGGCCTGGTTCCTCAAATTGTCAGACTTTAGGCTCTTCCTGCCCCCGCGCAACTTTGAAGGCACCAACCTGGACTTCATGGACCGGCTGGGACACCAGCTAGACGATATGCTGCTGTCTTGCAAGTACCGTGGGGAGATATGTGGACCCCAGAACTTCTCCTCTGTGAGTTTGTCTCTGTTTGCTCTGATATGTTCACTTTCATTTGAATGTTTTCATTTTGCTTTTGTTAGTTTCTCTCAGTATGGCTTTGCTTTCATCTCCAGCTGCTTTTAAACTGCCTGATGGCTCCGCCACCTCCTTCAGATGTTTTCTACTAATGGGTTTTGCAAAAGACAGGCAAATACTCCGACAGTGGCAACCGTGATCTTATCTGTGTACTAAGCTAAATGATGTCAATAATGTCCCTCATAATTGGATTTTATTATTCACATTTTATCGCTGGGTGTTTTCAAAAGAAGACTTTTAATATATTTCTAACTGTGGTTGGGTTAAAAAAGTTGCTTCTTCTGCAAAGACTCATGCTGGTGTTGCAGCTGTAGCAGCTGAATTCCTTTCAGCATCTCTGAAGACCCATATTGGCATTAGGGAGTCAGAATACCTACCTAAAGACGCTCTCATTATTAAATCTCATTACTTTAATAACTGTATCCAGGAATGCTTGCTTCAAATTAAATAGCCTCTACGATTATACAATATATTATGTTACTTCTGTGCTGTATGGTAACAGCTCCTGTACAGAGACACACCAATGTATTATATTATAATCATTTGCACTCGCTTATATAGTGCATCATACATAACATTTCAACAAGAATGGAAAGCAATAGTGGAACATTGTCTAAAAGGCAGGACTCTTGGTTGCCTACACTTAGTGCAGCTACAGTGAAGCATCCCTGTGCATCTAAGGTGCTGCATGGGACATGCGTGCTCCTGGGCCTTTGTGAAGGTATTTGTAACTTCAGCTTAGAGCAGCAGTTACAGCAACTGCAGAGTAAAAATAATATACAACAAAAGAATCAGGGGACAATAAATAAATCACAAATTTATGACATACCTGTATTTCCAATATCTGCATTTATGGATCTTGTGATACAGTTGCACTGCTATCTCCATACCAGGACCACCAGTGTGTCTATGACTTGGTATAATGAATCTGACATGTTGTTACTAGTCTGTGTCATCACCCTGTGAAAACAAACAAAAAAGAAAATCACCACAGATGAAGGGCTATCACACAAAGAACGATAATGACACAGTCTTGGTGTAAAAAAAGGCAGCAAACTTCTTTTTTTTTGCATACTCTGCAGAGATCCATAAGACCCTGTTTGTTCGGTTTCCACGCCTGCCAGCATTGTGTGTCACAGGCAGGGCAGTATCCTCAAAGTCCACCAAAGAAAGATGAAAGGGCAGGAAACTGTCACATGAAAGCATTAGCCTTCCGGTCCGTATATCCACAAATCAATTTAAGAAGACAGGCAAAACCATCACAAGCCTTATATTTTTGTCTTTCATCCTTAGACAGTAGTCTATCGAAGGAGAGAAATATTCCTTCTTATACATTTTTCATAGATTTTTGGAAGCTGTACTTGTGCTCTTTGTTTCAGTACATCTTTCGATGAACTCTAGATCTAGATATCAAATACTGTGAAAAGCAAGAGATGTTTAACATTAGCTGTAGAAGTAAAACCCTTTAAAACTATTGCTACGATTAGCAGTGAAGTGCACAGAGTTTACTAGGGCCAGGCGCAACAAATGGGGGAGCGTGACTGACCAAAACTTTTTGCGATGGGGAGGGGCTTGCAAAGGGAGACAGGCATTTTCATTCATTAAGGTGAAAGGGCAGGTGCACGCCCTCTGCATGGGCCAGGCAATTAGTGTTGTCAATGTACTCCTTAGCTGCTTTGCAATACTCACATATGACTGCAATTTCATTCACTTTTAACATGAAGTGCTTCCACAGAAACTATGCTTTCACTCCTTATTTGGACCATCATCTGCTAGGCGCTGTCTGTCTTCCACCAAATTGCTGAGTAAACAAGAAGGCAAATTTTAAACGATGCTATTTAATAATCGAGCAGTCAAGTTTAATTGCGTTATTGTGACACCTATAGAATAATTTGTGTGCTTCATTCTTGGGATGAGTGCCAGTCTATTCCCATCAAAGAAGCTTAAGATGCAACCTAGTCTCGATACCCAATATATCTCACAGTGGTGCGGTTCGCGAACACAATCCGATCCCAGGAAAGTGGTCGTGAACCAACTTATACGCGAACAAAGGCAATTTCCCATAAGAAAGCATTGAAAAATGATTACTTCGTTCATAAGCCTACCAAGTAATAATTTTTGTTAATTAATTTTATGGTTTTTATAGTAAAAACACAATATAGTGTGGCGACGGGCAGCAGTGGCGATGGGAGCAGAGAGCAACATGAAGATTTGCTTGCCGGGGAAATTACACTCTTTATTAACAGTCCTTAACCCTTGTATTCTTGTTGTTGTTAATGTTAATGTTAATGGTTGCATTTCCCTGTTGTCGCGCGTGTGTTTGCCCCATGTCTTGTGTGTACCCGGTCTGATTCTCGCGCGTATTTAGCATCTTGCAGTTCGACGTCTGACAACCTTGTGTTCCCCGTATGTGAATTTGAGTTTGGTGCTCGTTGGTTGCCTGTTGTGGTCCTTCTATTTACAATTGCACATGCTGGGACATGCGCCTCGCCAGTGCTACACTAGTATAAAAAAGGAATCTGGTCGAGGAATCTCAAGGAATCCAAATTTTGTATGTGAACCAATGCATTTTTTTCACAAAACTTTTGGTCACAAACCAAATTGTTCATACTGTAGACCACAGTGTTCATGAACCGCAGGCACCACATATTAATTCTAAGATAATTATAAGATTATATATATACATTATTTATTATCATATATTATGATATTTCTGTTTGGCATTGAAAATGTCACCTCGCAAAACTGTGTAATGAATGATTTATATATATAAACACACACACACATATATACATTATGTAGAGTAATGTAGAATAATTGAATTGCGGCTTGAGGGCCATACCCCTGACATGGGCTGGAGAGGTCATGGACATGCTCATTCTTGGCTCTGTATTTGGCTCTGTACTTGGCTCAGAGCCAATGTAGTGAATCAGAGCAGGACGAGTAACGCTGTTTTTACAATGGCACTGGTTCACTGTGTAGTTTGCGATCTGTGGCCAATTCCATGTATCCTGACAGTGGGGGTCCACTAGAGTGAGCCGAAACTGAGGTGCGTAATGGGAAAGGGGAGGAGATCCGAGGTCTTTATCCAAAGGGCTGCTGCTCTTTTACCTCCAGTATGAAACAGGAACAGTGTGGATTGTGGGTAATAGAAATCATTTTTGGACCTGAACCACAAATGACCAGAACTGATAGTACAGGCCACATGCCTGAATGAGCAGATTATTTCCTGGAATGAACAGATTAATCCCCACCACTGACGCACACACATACACACACACACAAACACAATCCAAAAACACATTGAGACTAATTGCTGTAACCAAATCACCTGTAGGTGTACCTGTGTGAGTGTGCATTGTGATGGGCTGGCGGCTCATCCTGGGTTGTTCCCGCCTTGTGCCCATAACCTCCAGGATAGGCTCCAGACCCCCTGTGACCCTGAATTGGACAAGTGGTTTCATAAAATGGATGGATGGTATTATAGCACTGTAAATAAAACCTACCAGAAATAATTTTGGGTAAAATCATTTGATAAAATGAAAAAAGAAATACCAGCAACAGAGCTTAATAAGTCAGATTGATTGGGGCAAAGGGAGCAGATGTAAAATCGTGCACTATCCAAAAAGTTCAATGGTGTTAGCCCAGCTACTCAAAAATAAGCATCCATCCTTCGAAACTGGAGGGAAACAGAGAATTTCTGGTGTCTTTTTCTGCAAACCTAATGCTGAAATAACCTTAAATGCCCAGGGGACATTGTGTGTAAACTTCATAAGAATGCTTCCAGTTCACATGGATATTAAACAGGTTCCTTAGAGGGAACAGTGTATGTACAGCATTGACTGTTTACAACCCCACACAGCATAAATCAATCAACAGTGAATTACGAATAATTAAAGAATTGTAACAAACAGTGGGCAGTCAGACTATCCATTCAGAAAATGAAGCAAATATCTACGGTGGCAACCAGTATGTGAGATTGTGTCACCAGCATGCCATCCATATAATTATGACTGAAGAGTCTTTCTTGTCAATATAACAAGTGATCAATGTACTTATAAAGACTGACATGTTTCATTGCGTGGACAAGGTCATATACTTCTGTGCAAACATATGAATGGCATGTAAAATTCTTCTTAACAAATCAGTTAATGATTTTTTTTAATGATCATTATCTTTAGCTAATAATATAAGCAAATGGACATTAAATGCTTGGTATGAATGTTTATAGTGTTCCTGATTTACTGACTAGAGAGCTGCCAAACATGCCATTTTATTGGGTACATGTTGCTTTCAAATAAAATTTAACCAAGTAAATCTATAGAAAAAAAAAACTGCAAAAGCAAATTGTATGCGACCCACATGGTTCTTTCATTTCGCTAAGATTCCTTCCCTTTCTTCATGTAGGTTGGGGGGTCTTGGTGGTGTTCTGGGAGGGGGAAGGGTGTCTGAACACGCATCTTTCTCCATAATCCCTCCTTAACCCCCCCGTATTTTCACTCGGTGCTGTGCATAGTCTACCACTGGCAGACAGTAGATAGACCTTGTAGACATTTTGTACATGATTATCATTTTTATTGCCATTCATCAGTTATACCATATACTGTACATTCCTGCAGCAACTATAGTCCGGCAAGCAGAGTGCACTTGGTAGGGTAGTCCTACTGGGCATATGGCCACCCGGAATTAACTTTTACGTACATTTACATATTATCTATTTATTTTTCTCATTTTTTCGATTTCCGTTGTATGTGCGAGTGGTCTTAAGTCGCATAGGAGGTAAGTCAGGAACAGTGTGCAGCAAAAACTAGTAAGCCCTTCTAATTGAATTTGACTGTATGAAAGTTAAATGCATCCATATGAAATCTCCCTCAATAAAATTATTCCTACTTATCAACCATGTCGAGCATCAGACAGGCCAACCCTCTCATGATTTAAAAATAATATGGGATAAGTGGTATTTTACTGACTGGAGTTTTGAGTTGATTATAGTTTAAAAAATATATGTATTTTTTTTTAATTATTATGTTTTGTTCCTGCCAGTAGCCCCCCGCTAGATCTTTTTAACCTCCACACAAATCCCCTGCCTGAGTCAGTGCTTTTTGTTTGTCCTCACATTAGGCAAAACAACTTCATAATTTTTTCCTCTAATGACTTCTTTGTATTTCTGCTTGTGTGACATTCAGCACTGCCCCACATTTCCTACTTCTATAATCCATCGTGTTTTCTTTCTTCTTTTTTTTTTACTGTTCTAAACAAAGTGATGCTCAGGGATCATGATGCGTGAATTAGCTCATGTGAACATTGTTCGATGTTTTGTTGACTATTGATCTTGTACACAAACCAGTTTATTTCAGAGAAATATCAATTTGTACCAGGAATGACACAGTAAACTTCTAAGTATTAGTCCTTCTGATTTATAAGAATAGTCTTCTATTCCAGAAACTGAGAACAACATGAAATCTGAATACAGTAAATCAGTTGGTATAAAGGTATGTGCTCTATGCCATGTTTCCGGCATCTTTCATGTGAAACTAGGATTTATTATAAGGTAGCCATATTACCCACATCATGAAAATGTATATTTAATATAGAGAATGGTGTGATTTTGTGGTAAAATGCACCACAGTAAGTCTGTTGCTGTTGAGCTAAATTTCAATATTAGTTTAAATACTAGAACTCGTGGCCATAAGTGGAAATTAGTGGGAGAACATT
>JAODKC010000095.1:30981893-30996180 GCA_026777985.1 Mormyrops attenuatus | reverse complement strand
ACTATATCAATTTCATTTTCAATTATAAGGCCCTTACTATCCTGCAAATTAGTGATTTCAGCTTTTAGAGCTCTTTTAGAGTTAAAATATTGGAAGAAATTTTTTATGTCATCCTTAGCCTACAATGCAATCTTCCTTTCTACATTCCTCTTGGCGAGTCTAATGTTATTTTTTAAATTAACCTGCATGTCAGGACCTGCTCGTACGACCTTCTCGTGTGCGACGCCCCCTCATTAACCTCGTGTGCAATCCCGATTGTTACCAGCTGTTTCATGTTATTTCTGGCTCGTCCTGTGTATTTCAGTCCGTGTTCAAGTATGTTTCCCTAGGTCTGTCATTGACATTGTAACGTTGTTTTCCGTCTGGTCCCTTTTCTGCCTGCTTGCCCGAATAAACCCCTTGGTTTTGGATTTCCGTCTGCCTGACCCTGATTCCCCACTCCATATTCCCTGCTCGCCTGACCGTTCATAACACTGTAGACTTACACAGGTACTGCTTCTTTATTTTGAAATTATTAGTTATTTTCCATTTGTGAAACAGAGCCCTTTTCCTCCTGACTTTATTCTTAATTTCCGTAGTAAACCACCTTGGTTGCAGTTTCCTAGATTTAGTTTTGCTGGACCTATTAATATATCTGTACATTTTTACCTTTACCAGTAGTTGCTTCAGTAGGAGTATGGCAGTGGCAATAATAATGAGCTAAGCACGGGAAGCTGGTATACTGCTGCTCATCTCATATGCAGCAGGCGTCCAAAAAAAAATCATATGGTTAACAGAGGGTGGGGGGCCTGTGCTGAGCTTTATGTCTAGCAGTGCCCTTGAGACGTCTTCTAAGTGGTGAATTAGTCAACAAAATCCCTTGTCCTCCATCATGGAAAACCGCTGATCATCCAAAAATTGTTTTAGCAGTTGTGCCTTCAGGTCTGGTTCTGCTAACCTGTGATAAACTGAATATTAATAAAGTTTAAATATAAGCCAGCAATATCAGTCAAGATTGACACATTGGACTGAATCTGATATCACAATTTTTAACAAATATCGAATGGTAACAATATGTTAACTAATTTGTTGTGCATCTCTAGGCTAACATTACCTTTTTCTTTAGCTAGCTAGTTAGCTACCAGAGGGTCTTGAGTATTGTTACCATAGTTTGCAAAAGGAACAACTGTTTTTGTGATACAAAACAAAGGCATTTCATAGCAACATAGTGAAACAAATATCATCAGGTAGCTCTTCTTTCATGACTATTAATAAACCTCCCCCTGCCATCCTATGCATGCCACCACTGTTACTTTGTGTCTAACTGCAGCATGGGAACATGAGAGAGGACACCCTGGAAGTAGGAGCCTCTATTTCATACTCCAAAATTATTCATCACCTTAATAATCCATTTATCACAATGCACTGATGCATCAAAACACCACAAATTAATGCAAGTAATGTATTTTTTTCTTTTAATTGCATTTAAGTTTTATTGCTTTGGATGCCAAAAGCATGCTATTTCTGAAAACTGCACGAAAATGAACACTAAAAATAAATACAAAGAATTAACTCTTGCCTAGGCAATAAAGCTACTTGGAAACAGAATGGCGTAAATTAGCAAAAATGGCTAGACGATGAGAATTAATGTGCAGATAGCTTGAACTTCACTTTGAACCCTACAGTTTGCAAAAAGGAAATCCCCATGGAGCAGACTGGCCATTTGTAAGACAGCAGGGGTAAGGCTAACAGTTCTGGCCATCGGAAGCTAATTTAAAAGCTCCTTTGATTTGTGGAGAAAAACAACCCCGAAATGATCCTGAGAATATAATCTCTAATAACACCCCGTCAATCAAATGCACTCTTCTTTTCAGGCTAAAGTAATGAGACTGCACTGAAAGCGGAAAGAATTTGGTCAAACAATTCCAAAACTGATTTCTCTGGGATTAAAGGTTTTTCTCATCTACCCTCCTGTGGTGAAGCTGCAAAACTGGGATCATAGATGACTCCACACATAAAGCAGAGTCAAAAAATGATCTCTTCTAAGGCTGAGAACAGGAGTTCAGAATGGCACAGTGAAAGAAAAAAGAGAATAAGGAATAGAAATCTCTGAAATGGTAAATGGGGCCATACCTCAAAAGGCGTTTGCTTATTAGAAATCCTCAGGAGGCAGTAATGTCACATAAAGACACCATATCCTGCTGCACTTGTCCAGTATCCATGTCTGTCGTGAAGCAGCCGAAGGCAACTGATGACACTGATGGAGCCTGAAAACTCTTGCTTGTCCAGAGAAGGGAAACAGAAAAACTGAATGCCGTTGCTTTTCTCATGCTTCCAGTTGCTTTTAAAAATTTGAATCAACCTTGAAGACATACATTCTCTCAAAGTTTACAACACTCAAATTTACAAGGTTTTGCAATCATGAATTCTGCACTGTACGATCAGTGTAACCACCATTTTAGGTTTACGGGCCCCTATACATATAACCTCCACTACTGTATGTACAGGAGTATGTACAATTTACAATTTACATTACTTTGATCTTCCAAAACACAATGAAGAAAATAGATAATCAGTTCCGAATGTACCATTTGATATTGCCATGTGGTTCAAACTTGGTGCATTGTGCCTTATGATCTTGTCATGTTCACACTTTTCATAAAACTGTCAGGGTCAGCACCTGTTTGTCCCAGTCTTTCGCGTCTTCTCCCCGTTTGGCCAGCAGGTGTCACTGGCCATCCTGTCCTCCCTGATAAAATGTGTTTCCCCTACTCCCTGAATGGCTGCATAGCTCAATGAGCTGAGCATACGGTTACCTGTAATCCCCTCAGTTGTGTGTTTGAATGTTGCCTCCTCTGTTTTTGTATTTTGCTCCCTAGTTTTTAATTTATCAGTTTTCTAGTTCCTGTGATTTTGTGGTTTGTTTTCAGTTTGGGTTTTTTGCTTGCCCATGGTTCTGTTTTACCTGTATAGGTTATTTTTCCAATGTTTAGATTCTATTTCCTTGTTTCTTTTTCAGTTCTTAGTTTCCCTGTTAGTTTCTGAGTTTCTTGAGTTAATTAGTTGTTTCACCTGTTGCCCATTTTGACAGCCCTTGTTAATTGTTCCCACCTGTCCTGCATTATTCTTGTATCCCTCTGTACTTAAGTTCCTGCCTCAGTTCAGTTCCCGCGTGGGTCATTGTTGTTCGTGTTGTTGTATGTCAGTGGTGCATTCAGTTGTATTCTGAGTTTTAGAACTTTCCCTGTGTTGTGCTATATTTCTACTTTGTTGCCTGCCTGCCCCTTCCTTGTTGCCTTGTCCCTGGATCTTGTTCCCTTCACTTTTGGTAATTAGTCTTTGTTTTTTTCCCTGTTTGCTTTTGACCCCTCGTGGTCCAATTATTTTGTAGTGTCCCTAGTGTTTTCTGTTCTGATAATAAACCCCTATTGTGTCCTGTGAGCCGCCAATGGGTCGTCCACCATCCTGCCTACACCATGCCCCACCCCCTTGCCAGAACCTCCCGAGTCCATGTCAAAAACAGAAAATACCAATCAGTACGTTTACACGCACAGCTGAGTCGAGCTACAGTTATAGCTCGACTACGCCATTTAATAGGACTACCGTCCTTGTCCCAGTATACATGCACAGGAGGGGAATCGATTTATTGACCAAAGTATGTTTGACTTCCACTACAATTGGCGACGATATGGCTCCTTTCAGTTTTTATTATTGGGCTTTTGCCAGTTGAGCTATTACATCACAGATGTAAAATACAATAAAGTTAATAATAATTGATACGTGGACAAATGAAGTGATCCAAGCTTTAATTGCGATCTGGTTGGAAGAACAGATACAAGAAGATCAGGATAGCATAACAAAAAAAATGTACAATATAACATGACAGCACAGAATTGGAAATGTTTCAAATATTGCAATGTGATTTTGTTGTAATAAATATTGGTCAACATAAATTTTTCACAAACCCATGATTTTAACAGCCAGGATGAAAATGATTGTGGTTGTCTAGGAGAATACGTGCAGCGTTCATTCAAAAGCAGCGGAGGTAAACTTTATACTGATTTTTAAACATATACAGGATAATCTTGAAAAGGAATAATCATTAAAATTGCAAAACCTGCTAGTAAAAAATGTTTTAGCGATATTTAAACTCCCTGTGCTATAATCTCTGTACCAAATTGAAGGTAAGAAAAAGCCTGATCTTAATCTAGCTGAATAGCGATGTAAGACTTGGATGTACATAACATGTGATGTGGGTTTTAATATCACACTTCTTGAAGTACCAAAAGTATATTACCTGGTGCGGTGGAAAAGCACCCTTTAGGGAATTGGACAGCTTTACAGCGCTGTACATTTCCTGTCCTCTACGTCCTCTGCTATGGTCCAAGCTCCTTCTGCTTTCTGTTAATTCCAGGTCAATGCCCTGGGGGGGAATCTATGGAGCATGTGCAGAGTGCCTAGGCCACTTTGAGTCCGATTGAATGCATACATGCAGGAGTAAATCGATTCCCAATCGCATCTGGGTGTCTTATTCCAACTTCAAGAAATCTGATTTAGTACGATTTCAGTCAGACTAACGCATTTACATGTATTTAAAAGTTCAGTTTTAGGACTAACACAATAGTGTGCATGTAAACATATTGAGTGTTTTGGTTCCAGGGTGTTAAGTCACCTATTGTCTATGGGCTTAGCTGATAAATCCAAGGTCATGGTGGACTACCCCATCCTTCTGTTATTTCATCTCTAAGATACTTCATTTTCTACATGAGTAAACACGTAAGAAGGGAAGCATATAACACAAGATGCTGACTTTGATTGCAGGGCTATCTGGGAAAGATAAATGTTTCGATCCATCAAACATCACTTATTCCATGCAGGGTCAAAGTTAGCCTGGAGCCTATCCCAGGAAATTGAGTCAGAGACAATCACGCTGGATGGGGTTGCAATCAATCTCTGAGTGGGCAGACACACACACACACACACACACACACACGAACACACATACACGCACACAGATTTGTAATGATATCTTTGTGGGGACTCTCCATTCTTTTCTATGAGAAAAACTCTAATCCCAACATGATGACCTTAACGTCTACCCAGCCCTAACCATAACCATAAGTAACCAAACGAAATATGAGACTTTCGGCAGACTTTTTTGATTGAATTCACAGATATTTGTAGGGACCCAGACAATGTTCCCCACAATGTCAAAAAACAGGTTTTTATTACATTAAGAGGGACATTTAGTCCACTACAATGTAATATAAACCTAATCCACACACACACGGACTTAAGGAAACCAGTCCGTATAAACTGCATGTCCTTGGAAATGGGAGGAATTCACTATTACCTGGAGGAAAGACAAACATGTGGAGAAGCAGATTTAAGGTAGGAATCTACCCACAGCCCTGCAGGTAAAAGACCCCAACCTTACTCTCCAAACCATATTGCTGGCCTTGAGTTTAAATTCAATTTGTAAAAAAAAAATCTATTTAAAATCTGTACCTTGGAGCTCGATCCTAGAACTTGAGATTAGAACATGCCAAAATATAGATGTGACCTTTCACAGTGCAGGTACGGATTGATATGGAATAAAACAGATTCTGCACTGCCTGCTTGCTCACAAAAATAATGAAACTTTTATTTTCAATAACATGAAGTGATAAGGATTTGTGGTCCAGATGGATTCTTATAATGGTTTTGAACTTCAGATGTAGATGGACCAGTGGACTGCTCCTGCTATCAGAGCCTCCCCATCCTGCATATGGATCAGAACAAGCTTGTCTTAACCTTGTGCAGCATCTTTGACTCCTACTACACATTTGAAATATAAAGACCCACGCAAGATATAGAGTCAATTTATAGAGAAAGCTCACATAATCTGGCTCTTTCGGCTCGTCATTTTTAGTAAGCTGAACGAGTTTGGCTAAGGACAGCCTCCAGCCTCTGATGAAAATGAAAGAAAACAAACAGCCATGGGAGAAAGGTCTGTGCCTCTTATTAGATCTCAAGACAAAAATGTTTTCATGAAAAATTCTGCGATCCAAATAACATAACACGATATTATCTCTTGAATCAAACATTGACTCCCAAAAGGAAATATCATTTGTCTTCTATTATACTCATTCTACAAGTGTGGATCTGAAAATTGCTATCTCAAATGAAAAAAGAAAGATGAACTTTGTTTTATTATGTAGAAGTATACAACTCTACACTGAAGGGCAATTTCTGTACCAACAGGATAGGGATGGGCAATAAATGATAATAATAATGGAGGGAAAATCATGTGGCGATATCAATGTGACAAATGTTCGATAGGATTTGAGACCGGGCAACACGTTTTGTGTCACAGTGAAATGACGTGACTTCCTCTTTGACTACTTGTCTGGACTGGCAATGGAACACAAGCACAGAAACAGCTGTAAAAACTGAAGAAAAAAGAGTCTGCAATATGGTAGGCGGGAAGATGACAGACAACACAATCAAAACAATAGGGCGACTCACCAGAAGAGCAGGCAAGTGTAAAACAACCCATCCAATAAGGGTAGTCCGGCAAAAGTGCAAACCGAGAGTGCACAGTAAAACCCAGTCTGTGAGAAATCCACACAGCAATACTCCACAGAGAATGCTAGCTGCTGTGTTTTTGGCGCTGACTAATAACCTGACCTGTCTCCATTCACCTATGCACAACAAACGCACAGCAGGGTTTGTTGAGTTAACACTCCACACACACTACTACTCTTTTAGTAATATTTGTGAGTCATGGGAGAGAAAAGCATTCTCTCAGAGTAAACCTTGGTGTCGGTGAACAAAGCACAGCAGCCACAACATCTTTTTAGAAAGGCGATATTTTGGATATACCAGGTAAAAAGACGTTGGTGGTTTGGTGGTACTTTGGTGGCAATTTAAAGAAGTCTACAACACGCAACAGACTGGTGCTCACTAAAACTGTAAATAGTACTAAATTTATTGCACCACTCAAAGCATTGCCATCCAGTAGAACATACAGAATGCAACCGCTTACAGTCACAGACACCAGTAATTAGTCATGCAATTTTCAGTTACATCCCATATTGGTTCAAAACAACATTTTATTTCATAGCAGGTGGGTGGCAACTCTATCAGCAATGTTAAAGCTGCCCCCTGTAATGAGCAGCAAGGCAGTCAGAGAAAAAAAACAGCAATAAAGTATACTGTCGGCCTATAACTAGGGTTACGCTGTATGACAAAAAATGTTATTGCATGATTTATTTATTAAAATTAGATTTCAGTTTACAGTTCATTCAATGTGTCATCCTTTTCAATTTCTGGGAAAGGGGAATCCTATGGGAATTTTTTGTGTGATGTCAGTTGTTGTCACACCCAGCCCCGATCGCCCTCATGTGGACTACACCTCCTCATTAACCCCATGTGGAATCCTCCCGTTTACCAGCTGTTGTTTTCTGCTCGTCACCTCCTGTATTTAGTCTACGTTCTGTTCAGTCCCGTCAGATCCGTCATTGTAGGGTTAATGTGTTGTTGCGCCTGTTCCGTATGCTCCGTATGCTCCCCGGTCTACCCGGAATAAACCCCGTTTTCCCCATATACTGGGCTCACTCGCTTCCTTCACCCACTCGCCAACCGCAGAACGTGACACTTGTGACATCATGAACAGAGGCTCAATGTAAAGAAATTATGAATTATTATTGAAAATAATGATTTATGAATTATATTGTGATAACATACAGATATGACCCTTTTTAGCACAGTAACAGTCCAATCCTACAACAAGATTTCATGTAATAAATTTTACATGGCCTTTTGAAATTTGAATTGTTTACTCTGAGGTCAATATCAATGTGCAATCCGTGCTATCCGACTGCATCCCAATAGTATTTTATGATTGCCAATCAATGAGTTGTCATAAGACATCGAAACTTCAAATAGTTTGCAGTCAGAACCCCGCATATATTTCACAAGCATTCAGTTGAACAAATGCTCCAATCAGACTTTGCATCCTAAAGATCTAAAGAAGTCTGGTTATAAACACCCTCCGCAGGCTTGTCCTAAGGGGATGCTGACATCAGCTATATCCTCAGATATGCTCAGACACGCTCAGATAAGCAAGTCAGTATCAAGATAACCAAAAGTGGGGCATACCCGCAATATTGAATCATGATCATTATTATTATTATTTTTTTTTGCAAAGGTGCTCTTTATTTTGAAAGCTACAGTGGAACCAGAGCTAAATGAATCACTTTTGGAATTTTAGAGAGGGGAAAACTGAGAGAAATTGCTTATTTTTCATTTGTTTTTATGCAGCTCTGAGGTTAGGCAACAGTGACTGGACCCCTCTGCTAAAGACGGTCAGATGCTTACATCAGCGGCTAACTCAATGCAGCCAATGTCTCCGTCTCCAAGGGCCAGTTCCTGCTGTTGACTTTAATTACTGTTAAATTACTGCCACTACTGGAGAGAAGAGACAGGCAAGAGGGCCTCCATCCAAACAAATGCACTTCCAAATTTGTTGAAAAACAAAACAGATCTATACATTTTTAATCTGTCCTTCATTTAAATCAAGCATAGTGTAATGATTTGTCTCATCCCTTCCTGTTTCACGTTTAAATGCTGAGCTTCTCAGCCTGATAAGGTGCAAAGTAATATGAAGGCTTTTAATTCCTTTCCAACTGAAAACACGCCTATGTACAGAGAATGAAATGACTCTATTTAGTTGGTGCCATGTCACTACCCTAGAATTTTAAATTATTCAAATATAGTCAGTGCATTGTAAGTAAGAGTAACCTCCAAAATAAGACTGTGTTTGTTATTTGGGGGTGGGTGTGGGTGTGGGTGTGGGGGTGGGCTCTGAAACCATGATTCTAAACAAGAGACTTGCTGAAATATTTATTTTTCATATCATTACTTCAATGCTATTACCAATTTTCCTGTAATATCCAAACTGCAAATTATAAGCAGCATGGTGAATTCCAGAGACATGGAAGCATGCTGTGGTGACTTAAGGAAATCTGTTGCTGATGTAATCACATGACTAAGATGCTGATGCAGCCCCAACTGTTGGCTGACATATGAATGAGTTTGTGTACAATGTGCGAAAACATATTTACTTGGCAGCTTGTGTAGAAACCATAATACGATAACTGTAAATAAATATTATGGCTAGGAATTTTAATGAAAAGTACAGAATAGAAAAACTACATATCCATACCCCCCCCCCCCCATGATTAAGGATAATTGCCAAGATGTGTGAATAGTGACTGCCACATTGTTCTGGGTTATTCCCTGCCGTGGAGCTGTAGCTGCCAGGACTCTGCATAGGACCATTATAGGACGGTGATGATGATAATAATAATAATAATTAGGGAGTCAAAATTGCCAAAAGTATTGGGACACCCCTCCAAATCATTGAATTCAGGTGTTCCAATCACTTCCATAGCCACAGGTGTGTAAAATGAAGCACCTAGGCATGGAGACTGATTCTACAAACATTTGGAAAAGAATGGGTCACTCTCGGGAGCTCAATGAATTGAATGATAGCATGCTACCGGTGCAATACGCGTAAGTCCATTCATGAAATTTCCTGCCTACTAAATATTCCACGTCAACTGTTAGTGGCATTATTTAAAAGTGCAAGCAATTGGGAACAATAGCAACTCAGCCACGAAGTGGTAAGCCATGTAAAATCACAGAGCATGGACAACGCATGCTGAGACGCACAGTGTGCAGAAGTCTCCAACTGTCTGCAGAGTCAATAGCTACAGACCTCCAAACTTCATGTGGCCGTCAGATTAGCTCAAGAACAGTGTGTAGAGAACTTCATGGAATGGGTTTCCATGGCCGAGCAGCTGCATCCAAGCCTTACATCACCAAGTGCAATGCAAAGTGTTAAATGCAGTGGTGTAAAGCACGCCACCACTGAACTCTAGAGCAGTGGAGACGTGTGCTCTGGAGTGACGAATCACAGTTCTGTTTGGCAATCCGATGGATGAGTCTGGGTTTGGTGGTTGCCAGGAGAACAGTACTTGCTTGACTGCATTGTGCCAAGTATAGAGTTTGGTGGAGGGGGGATTATGGTGTGGGGTTGTTTTTCAGGGGTTGGGCTTGGTGTCTTAGTTCTAGTGAAAGGAACTCAATGCTGCAGCATTCAAAGCCATTTTGGACAATATCATGCTCACAACATTGGGGGAACAGTTTGAGGATGGCCTGCAAAGAGCCCTGACCTCATCCCAATAGACCACCTTTGCGATGTATTAGAGCAGAGACTGCAAGTCAGGCCTTCTCATACAACATCGATGCCTGACCTCACAAATGCTCTCCTGGATGAATGGTCAAAAATTCCCATAAACACACTCTTAAACCTTGTGGACATCTTTTTGTTGTCATGTATTATATAACATTTTATAATGATAAAGTAAGAAACCTTTTTTCATTTGTGGCACTGGACCTTTGTTAGAATCCTTAAATTGTTCTGTGAAAAAATGTTTCTTCAGACCAAGTACATCATGTGAAGATGATTCTTGGCTTCTCTGTGTTTGCTGTATTGTCAATATTCTGTATCCTGAATGTTGTATATTGTATAGCACAGTAGACATGGCTTCATAAATGCAATATTTCAAATGTATTTAATCATTACACAATGCTGTCTACCGCTGAGCAATCAATTCAGATTCTTAAAGTACAATAACTGAAAGAAAATTCCAAGAACATGACTACTTCAGCTGCAAGGGCGTATCTATAGGGGTGGCACAAGGTGCTCCCCCAAAAATCCAAAAGTACCGCTAATTCTACTGTCAACGGAACGTGTAACAAAACATTTGCCTGTGTCTATTCAACTTTGAACTGTACTTCAGCTGTGAAAAATCTTTTTTGACAATGAGAGTGTCTGTGTTGAGTGCACACCTGACAAAACAGTTCAACTTTAAACTGTACTTCTGCTGTCATAGTACTCCCTTCACTTTTTCATGAGCAACATTTCACTCATCGATCAGCAGCTAAGGACTAAATCAAATCATCTCAATACATTTTTATCTATTATTTTATTTTCACTAACTTAAGGAGTTTTAAGTTTATTATTTATAACCTGATTTAATATAGACCAAAATATACAGTGAGTTGAGCACAGTACTGTATATCAGTTCAGTCAGTATATAATTTATCACAAGCACATCGGATATTCTGTTCTCTGTGGAAATGTGTCTAAATATTTCAACTATTTTCACTAATGTGGTTTCTCATTATACCTATTCACTTAGAATTTTTGCAAAGAAACATGAGTCTCAAAATGCACCTTGAACTATCTGATGATCCCAAGATTATATGAGGTTTAAACAGGATTGTAAAGTATGAATGGAGTACAAGTGCATTATAAATGGTGCATTGTGCAGAGGCTAGAGAAAGCCTGCCTGTCCCATCAGATTCTGTTGAACTTTTAATGTTACACTGTCGAGAGCATTTCACTAATAAAGTTGAATCTAATCTAATCTAATCATTACATCAGTAAATCATCACGGTGCTTTATCACTGACCACAGGTCCTGGTCCTCAGCCTGAAGCACTGTTGATGTCCTATTATTTTGTAACAGTTTTTTGTTTTTATAGTTTCTGTTAAATAACATTGGTTAAAATTAAAGTTTATAAAAGTGGATAGATTTATTACTGTGATTTGCCTGGTTGGCACTACGTTTGCGGTTATAGCAAATTGCAGTTATAGGGATAAACGAGGTGTATGATTATATAAAAACAGTGAATGCCAACTTGGTGTAATGCAGTCCAACACCAAGCTGGAGTTTATTATTTTCCTATAACCGCACACTTATTAAGTGGTTTACCCTGTCTATACCACAGCTAACAAACAAAAAAAAAATAACAGAATAAACTAGTCACGGTTAATTTTTTGCTAGTTAGGTCACTCACTGGAAGTGTAAAGTCTGGTAAGTTACCACAGAAACCACCAACAGACAGGTGCTTGCCTTCTGAAAACCAAGGAAAATTATGCTGATAAGAATGACTGCGTACTATCGTGGTCAAGTAAGCCTCATATTCAATATTCAGCTTTGGTAACTTTTAAGGGAACTATGGTAGGACATTTTTAATGAAAGAACTGTGATGTCCAGTATACAGGAAATGATGCATACCGATTATTTTTGTGGTTCGAGCCATTTTATAATTTGTGCAAAATCTTGTTCATAGCTAAAAAATTTGGTCATTTCGGCTGTAGTGAGGTATTGGTTTAACATTTTGGGTTCATGGCAACTGTTACACACCCCATGCTTTTCCAGATTTCTTTACGGGCACATTTTAATAAATTTCTGAATGCTCACATCTATCCGTATAATGTCCAATGGGACAATACATGAATGCAGGGGAGTAGGTTTAATATTAACATTGGGGGGAGGGGTATATTGGGGTCAAAGGTTTGACGTCACATCACCTTGTAAGGTGATTCTGTAGTTGCACTGTATACAGTTTTTTTTTTGTAAACTATTACTGCTATAGTTACAATACAGTAAATAAAGTGAAATATATCTTTCCATAATAAAGATGATCTTATTTAATTGTGCAAACTGCAATAGCACAAATAGCCATGCTTATAATGCAGCGGTAAATAGCAGGGGATTAATTTAATCTCTTCTTAGCAATTAACAGGATGGTCTCCCAGGATTGTTTATGAACTAAATGATTCTGAGTTACTGCTAACTGACTGACTTACTTTATGGTGTTTCCCAAATAAATGCCAGGTCTGGCCCCATTTTCTGATGGGCTTCTTACTCATCTTATGCCCTGACAGCAAACAGTCAGATGAATTGTGATTGGCACAAATGCTTTTTCGTCTGGCAGAAATGCTGCATTTTGTCCATGAAAGCATAACACCTTTCTTGAAGTCAAGCTTCAGTTCAATACAGTGTGTAATAGATTTAAAACACATGATGTAGTATTACCACATGAGAAACCATCAAAATATTAAACAATCTATATTCTAATGCAAGGCTGAGAACTTAACATGTGGATTGCTACCAAAATGTATTTATTATTTTTTTTTTACCTCATTCCTAAACACTAAGAACAGCTTCTACACAAACTGAACTTTTTACATTGCCATCATGTCATACAATTTGGTGTGGATGCTATTCCCAGATTATGCCACGTACACTAAGGCAAAATATCTTAAAATGATTGTCTTACTGTCATTTACTTGCCAAAAAAGTGCCAGGACTAGCGACAAGAACATGGTAAAGTGATTGTATTACTACATAATCATTTTAAGTGCTGCGTTTGCAGTTAGATTAAAAAGCTGGATCACTTTTTTTACCCTTAGTAAAATGCTTTCTAGAAGTCCCAAGTGCACAAGGGTTAAATTAGTAGAGAATTATCAAGTATAAAACACTGTCACATAAGCTGTGATTGTGTTAGGTTAAATAACGTGCAGTAATAGTACAAATGAAACAATTCCCGTAATAATAAAAACAACAGCGATCCTACAGCTAACGCTGCATGGACTCCAAATAATTAATTATCATAACATAATTCCGTGGTTGTGCAAAATAGATTTGCATATTTGTAATTTAGTTTTTTACAGCTGTGCAGATTTGTGCACTTGTATTTTAGTTTTGTACAGCCGTATACAGATTACCGGTACACAATCCCAATAAACAAACTAGACTGCATTTCCGCAGAGAAAATGCAAAGTGTGCTTGCTCACTTCTAGACAGTCTAGTTTGAAGAAATTTTGAGATGGGCCTATTCCGCTGACCAAGGAAGAGCTGGCATGCCTAATATAAGGCGTTGCTAGGGTGTTGGTAGCTCGTTGCTAGGTGGTTGCTAGGGTGTAGCTAGGCGGTTGCTATGGTGTTAGAAGGCATTGCTAGGGTGTTTTGAGGTGGTTGCTAGGCGGTTGCTATGGTGTTAGAAGGCATTGCTAGGGTGTTTTGAGGTGGTTGCTAGGCATTGCTATGTGGTTGCTAGGATGTTGCTAGGAAATTCTAGGTGGTTGATAGGGTGTTGCTAGGTGGTTGCTAGGATGTCAGAAGTCGTTGCTAGGGTGTGTCTAGGTGGTTGCTAGGCATTGCTATGTGGTTGCAAGGGTGTAGCTAGGTGGTTGCTATGGTGTCAGAAGGCGTTGCTAGGGTGTTTCGAGGTGGTTGCTAGGCGTTGCTAGGGTGTCGGAAGGCATTGCTAGGATGTTCCTAGGTGGTTGCTAGGCGTTGCTATGTGGTTGCTAGGGTGTTGCTAGGTAATTCTAGGTGGTTGCTAGGGTGTAGCTAGGTGGTTGCTATGGTGTCTGAGGGCATTGCTAGGGTCTCGGTAGCTGG
>JAODKC010000095.1:30911796-30929461 GCA_026777985.1 Mormyrops attenuatus | reverse complement strand
ACTGTCACATGCAGGACGCCCAAAGTATTGTATGTAGTAAAAAAACCAACAAACCCCCCCCCCCCCCGCCCTTTTATTTATTGAGCAGACACTTTTATCCAAAGCAACACACAGTTTTGATAGGAAGCAGGATTAGTCCCTCGAGCAACTGGAGGTTAAAGGAATTCCTCAGGGGCCCAATGGCAAAATCACTCTGCGATCGCTGGGAAATTAAACTGGTGGCCCTCCACTTATAGGCATGACATGCTGCCTTGCTGAGCCACGTGCAGGTGAGACCCAGACAGCAGTAGCTGATCCATGACTAAAGGTGATCTGTTCTCCTTGTAGGTGTTCACCAGGTATGGGAAGTGCTACATGTTTAACGCAGAGGAGGAGGGTAAGGCTCTGCGCACCACGGTGAAGGGGGGCACTGGGAACGGCCTGGAGATCATGCTCGACATCCAGCAGGACGAGTACCTTCCAGTCTGGGGAGAGACAGGTAAGCCCTGTCAGTGTGTGCTGTGCACAGCTATATCATGCCTTTGTGTTTTGCACAAAGGCTGACCTGGAGAGGCTGACTAAATTAATGACGCAGTAATAATCTGTAAGAGTGATGAGTGCTGTGAGGATAACTCAGCGGACAACACTGTGACCTCAAACCTGATCTTTCTCTCTAGACTCTGTCTTTGGCAGGAATGCTGTCTGTGTGTGTGTGTGTGTGTGTGCGTGTGCATGTGTGTGTGTGCGCGTGCAGGTTAGGTTTACATTACATCGTGGGGACCAAATATCCCCCACAATGTGATTAAAAACCTGTTATTTTGATGTTGTGGGGACCATTTTTCAGGACCACACAAAGATCTGAGAATGCAGTCAAAAAATAAAAAATGCTAAAAGTCTTGCATATAGTTTGGCTACTTATTTTTAAGGTTAGGGCTGGCTAAGGGTTAAGTTCGGCATGTTGGAGTTAGTGTTTTCCCCATAGAAATTAGTGGAGAGTTCCCACATAGATACAATTACAAACCTGTGTGTGTGTGGTCCAGTTATACCTTACCTTGTGAGGACCAAATGTCCCCACAACTTGATGAATACCCATTTTTCCTGGTCTCCATAAGGGAAAACTCAATTTTCTAAAAATCCCTGACTGAAAACAAAACACTAAAAATGTAAAAACTCTTGTATTTTGTTTGGTTGTTTATGATTATGGTTAGGGCTGGGTAGGGGTTAAGGTTGTCATAGTTAGCATTAGCATTGTTCCCATAGAAATGAATAACCGGTCCCCAGAAAGATATGATTACAGCTCTGTGTGTGTGTGTGTGTGTGTGTGTGTGTGTATGTGTATGTGTGTGTCTGTGCCTGTTTGTGTTTTTGTAATTATTACATTATGACCAGATTTCCCCACAATGTGATAAAAACCTGTAATCTTTTACTTTGCACATATATTTTTTCAGTCTTCACTAGTATCCTTGCACACGGCATTGATGTGTGCAGGGAGGGAAGGCAAGCCTGTCTGGTCCAGTCGTACAGGAGAGCTACTGTAGCACAAATTGCTAACAAATTGATTCTGGCTATAATAGAGAGGTGTCAGAGCACACCGTGCATTGCAGCTTGCTGAGTATGGCGTTGCGTAGCCATAGACTGGTCAGAGTGCCCATGTTGACCCCTGTTCACCACCGAAAGCGCCTACAATCGGCATGTGAGCATCAGGACTGGAATATACAGCAATGGAAGAAGGTGGCCTGGTCTGATGAGTCACGTTTTCTGTCACATCTCGTGGATGGCTGGGTGCATGTACATTGTTTACCTGGGGAAGATAGCAAGCCAGCAGAGGCAGTGTGACGCTCTTTTCTGTTGGGTCATGTGGATGTTACTTTGACACATACCTTCTAACTAATTATTGTTGCAGACCAAGTACACCACTTGATGGCAATGGTGTCAGGGTCATGTCCTCTTCCTCCCAGTCTTTCATTTCCCTTCCCCATTTGGCCAGCAGGCATCGCTGGCCATCCTGTCACTCTTTGTGTTTCCCCCTGCTTCCCTATAAGCCGCATGGCTCAATGTGTTGAGCATGTGGCTGCCTACAAATCCTTTTGTCGCTTGTTTGAATCCCACCTCCTCTGTTTTCGTAGATTTTGTTCCCTTGTGTTTCAATTGTATCAGTTTTCTAGTCCCTGTGTTTTCATTTGTATTCGGTTTTGGTTTTTTGCCCTTGATTGTGTTTTACCCGTCTGTTATCCCCATTGTTAGATTCTATTTCCTAGTTTGAGTTTCATGTTTTAATTTATTAGTTTCACCTGTTTACTAGTCCTTGTTAATTAGTCTCACCTGTCCTGTGTTAGTCTCGTTACCCCTTAGTATTAAAGTCCATGCCTCAGTTCAGTTCCCTAGTTGTTTATTGTTTGTATGTTGTTGAAGATCTGTATGCCATTGATGTATGTCTGTTGTCCTGCCTGCCTGCCTGCCTGCCTGCCTGCCTCCCTCCCTCCCTGCCTCTTGTTGCCCTGATCCATTTGTATAGGTCTTTGTTTTAGTTTGACCCCCGTGGTCCTTTTTTGTTTTCGTTTTTTTTGTAGGGTTTCCCAGTGTTTTCTGTTTTTGTTTAATAAGCCCCGGCCTTGTGAGTCGCCAGTGGGTCATCCACCTTTCTACCTGCACCATGCCACGCTCATGCCCCGCTCTTGGCCCAAATCCGCCCGGTTCCCTGACAAATGCTTTTTCCCGATGGCGGTGGCATCTTTCAGCAGAATAATGCATACTGCTGCACTGCAAAAACTGTTCAGGAATGCTTTGAGGAACATGAAAAAGACCTCATTGTGTTGACTTGGCCTCCAAATTCCCCAGATCTCAATCCGACTGAGGCTGAACAAGTCTAATCCATTTAGGCCCCACCATGCAACTTACCGTATGAGACCTAAAGAATCTGCTGTTAACATCTTCATACCAGATACCACAGGTCACCTTCAGAAGTCTTGTGGAGTCCTTGCCTTGACAGGTCCGAGCTGTTTTGGCGGCTCAAGGGTTACCTACATAACATTAGGCAGGTGGTTTTAGTGTTATGGCTGACTGGAGTTCATGAAGCATCATTTTGTCCATCACTAGAATCAAGTTTTTAGTTTATTAAAGACTTAATGTTTTATAAAGCTCTACTTATCATTTCTATGAACACCCACCTCAAATTAAGAAATCACACATTAAGGTTCAATGTACATTAATAAGACATGCAAGAGAGTTTCTTTTCTGTGTTCTCTCCTCCTGCTAAGTAACACTTTTTCAGTGGAAAAAAGCCCCAAAATTTCGATGCATGCACAGAAATGTCTCATAATTGTAATAGCTTCACAGAGGTCTAGGTAGCTGGTTGGTTTCTTTGCTTTGATTCCTCTGATCAGCTTGCCTGATATACAATATGGCCCATGGCTCTGAGGTTTTTGGGCAGTCCATGAGCTTCAGCCACGCTTTGCCTTCCATCTTCACCAGATAGTTCCTGCACCATTTTGATGTCGGTTTAAGGTTTTTGTCTCACTGAAAAATGAACTAATGCCTGATCTGCAATAGACCTGATAGAATGACAAGCCTTTGAATAATGCTCTGACATTCCTGCTGAATGGCAAAGGTTGAGATGCCAGAACATCTGTGCTGGGGCTGCGGGGTAAGGCAGGCACACATGCAGACACGCGAGAATCGGTATGCACTACAAGCATGAAGGGGGCTGGGCCAGACACTCAGCAGGCAGGGTAACGGGAGAAACACACTCGCAGCGAGACGGGGGTCGGGGCAGACGCTTAGCGGGCAGGGTAACGGGAGAAACACACTAGCAGCGAGACCGGGGTCGGGGCAGGCACTCAGCGGGCAGGGTAATGGGAGAAGCACACACGCAGCGAGACGGGGTTCGGGGCAGATACTCAGCGGGCAGGGTAATGGGAGAAAGAGACTCGCAGTGAGACAGGGGTCGGGGCAGATGCTCAGTAGCCAGGATAACGGGAGAAACACACTTGCAGTAAGATGGGGGTCGGGGCAGACGCTCAGGGGGCAAGATAACAGGAGAAACCCATTCATTAAATCTCAAGGCTAGAGGAACAAATACTAGTGATGGAGAAAATGACACTTCATGAACCATGTGCTATATTTTTTAACTCCACTAGATGGTTGTTTAAAAAAGGGCAAAAAGCAAGCCCCAAAGTAAACCAAGAGCAGCATCTAGCATTAGCAATTAAGCCAAACTGAAATGACTATGAATACTTTGGTGAAGCAGACTAGTTGCAGGGGCATGGCCGCAGTGTGGCAGTGGAATCTGACCTCACAATCACTTTGATCTTGTCATATTTATGTCGTGTCACAGGTTTGTCTTCTATCAATTTGTTTAGTTTTTCCAGAGCATTCCTATACTGCAACATTTATTTTATAACAAGGTCACCCATCTCTTAGAATTCTATATTTTGACAGAATAATAAGCTATGTGTAATGTAAATAGCTCCTACCTCCAACCTTAAAAAGAGAAAATAGTTTTATTTGTGTGTGTGTGTTCTCTTCATCTTAGAAAATTGCAGTATTAAAAACGGGTAATTCTACTATTTAATTTCAGAGTATGGCTAAATTTTCAACTAAATAATGTAGAACAAGCATGGATTTCTGGCAAAGAATCAAGTTAATCTCCAAATGGGAACACACCTGTACCCTTGTACAAGATAATGAATCATGCAGCTGTACAAAAATATACTGCAACCTGCCGTAATTATGATACATTCTGGAATTGCTTATATCAAGGAGTTCAGCCTACCTGCACTTATACCTAAGCTGGCTCCTTGACAGCTGCTTGCTTGTGATGTATTGACTTCCTTACTTTTATGTCACATTGGATAAAATCATATGATAAATAAATGTAAATTTAAATGATAACGTAATCCATATAACGTATAAATAAGTGTATAAGCTATGCGGCAAACCAGACATCAGTGTAGCAGCTTTGAAATCTTCTTCAATAAACATAATGATAATGGATTCATCCATCCATCTTCCAACTGCTTATCATGGATACAGTTACAGGGGGCCTGGAGCCTATCCCAGGCAGAATAGGGCACAAGGCTTGGTACATGCTGTATGGGATGCCAATCAGTTACAGGAAGATTACAGCCACAAAATCACGCACTACAGGAAATCCCAGGCAGCCTGTCTGCATGTCTTTGGATTGCAGGAGGAATCTGACATGACAGAAGCAGAACATGCAAACTCCACACACATCTAATATAGGCAGGACACGAACCCTTTACCCTCCCGATGTGGGGCAACAGTGCTTTCGGTGACCCACAATGGCACTATAAACCCAGTCAACTGACAAACATAGTTTTCGATGCAATAAGGAGGGTTAATAGCTGCTCAAATCACAGTTAAGCTGAACATTTGTATCTTACATAACATAAAAATCTAAACTCCTGAAGCCTGGAAACCAGCAATTTAACAAAGAGATGCACTTTGGCATTGTTTGTTATGTGCAAAAATCACTTGTTACAGAGAGCTGGTGGTGTTTGCATTCGTGCCTTCCCTGCAATCACAATAGATGTGATTATCAGAATGTTTGGAAGATACAGCACAGATCCCAAGAGAGAGCTTTTACTTGGAGTAGCCCATGCATATAAAATCTGGATGAGCAATGCTTAGTGAGGGTCCGATACGGTAGGCAGAAAAAAAACACCCTTCTCTTAGAAAGGCTCCTTAGAGCACCTGTGCACCTGCTCACTGGGATACGCTGCCAGTTTCCCTGGTGTCTGATACCACAGGCTGCACAGTATGTGGGCCCCTATTGTCAGAGGTCTTCCCCAGCACACCTACTCCCTGCTGCTCACTGTCAGCTTCACTGTACAGCTTGCACAATTCCAAATCAATTAAAACATCATGACTGTAAAACCAGAAATTCTCTATTGCTTAGATGGAGACAGGTAAGTATCACAGAAGTGGCTAAATGCTTCTAATCAGTATAGATGGCTGCATCTGCTACACCACCCACCTGTGACATTATCTGGATTGTTTGTGCTTGCACCACTAGTTTGCAGGGAATGTGAGCTCTGACTTGTGTTTTTGGCATTAACAATATGAGCATCCACAGGCCATGTTATATGGTCTGTCTACAGTGTCAAGCAGCAGATAGGCTGCAGGCTTTTGAGAGTAGATCTGTGACTCTGAAAGCTGAACAGATTTTTGTCAGAAACATACGACGGGTGCAGCTAGTGCATCTGTTTGGCATTAAGGTACCATCTGCCACAGTCTTAACCCTTGGGAGGATTGTGAGCACACCGTGCTTGTGCAAGCCATGGGTTTAGCCACGAAGCGATACAACATTTCCAAGATACTTTCATACTTTTCAAGCACAAAAATTTCAAGGGTCTCCAGTATAACTGCTATACTTTTGTTTCTCATCAAAAAAAGTGACAGAATATATCCTCAGCAAGCTGCTTGTTGTAACCAAGCTGCTTGTTGTAACCAATGCATGTTTCTATCTAGCACAAAAATATAATATATATATCTATATCTGTATTTATATAGCATGTGATTTGACCATAATGTGATGCAATGGATTATACTGAATGGAGCACTATATTGATTTAAAAAAACAATAATTTAATCAGAATTTCCTTTTATTCTTAATGGCTTATTTAGTCTATAAGTATGTTTCTTCCAAACCATTTATTACATTTCTTTATAATTAGATGCCAAATCTATACATGATCATTGACAAATTCACATTTGCATTTTGCTTTATTTAGCAAATTCCTCTATCCAATGCAACTTACAAGTGAGGAAGGCCATTACAAATGTATGGCTGTCAAGCAGTTGACTAGGCATAAGTGCAGTTAGGCCGTGTTGGAGCAAATATATGTAAAATGTGTTATATGCAGCACAACTAAAAACATTGTTGTCTATGGTGTACCTGCCTCTTTACCTCCAGGGATAAGCTCCAGGATGGCAGGATGAAAAACATGAACCTTTTGAACTCTTTGATCTTTTCACACAACTCCATTGCTGCATAGAAGCATATTTGTTACTCCTAAACATAAGCGTTTGCTGCACGAGCAGTCAAGAAAAAATACAATACACTGGAATCTGTACAGTGTACAGCTGGAGGTGGAGTGGAAATAAAGAGAAAATGCTCCAGTTTGGCAAACCTGACTTGAACATTATTGGTCTTTACACAATTATGAGTAACTATGAGTGAATGAGAACGAGATCCCAAAGGGCTGAGGGAAGGGTCATCAGGGACACCTCACAGCAACATGGGAAAGCAGCACTGCAATCCTCCTGGGAGACACCGTAGGAAGAGGGGGAAATGCCGATGTAGATAGAGAGCCCCTTCCAGGCATCTGCAAGCATTCAGACCTAGTAAATTATTTCCCAGCGGAGATCTTTTCTTGGATGTGTCATCTTCTTCCTCGGATTGCCAATGGAAGTCATAAATAATGGAATCATTTTGAAATCGTTTTCTCCATTATTTAACCCTTAGGTAATTAAAGAGCACCAGCAAAATGAAAAATTAGGGAGAGAACGTCAGTCACGATCACGCCAAACATTGTAAAAAACAGATATTGTCTCACTGAACCAGTCCCAAAGTCCACACATCTTATAATTCTGGCATAACAGAGGAAAGTGGTGCTGCCAGTGGTGTTGCCACTGTCTGCCATACTGTAAATATTCTATCACACTAATGCAGATGGTGAGAGCAACTTCAAAAGCTATGTTAAACAAAACAACAACTAGATTCTGAATTTGCAAGGATGGCCAAATCAAATAAAGTACTTTACTGACAAAACTCAAATCTAAAATGCAGCCCTATATACTCAAAATTCCACAAAAAAGACAGCATGTTCTCTCAGAACCACATACTAAGATCTGTACTCAAGCCCCTCCTGTACCTTCCCAACTCTCTACCAACATTCATTATACTTACACCCAATAATAGCCAATCACGTTTTACATAAACTCAGTTATAGCCAATCAGGGTCAGCAGGGCTTCACTGAGACTGTGGGCCTGGGTATGCTATAGTCACTTAAGATCTAAATGCAGAAGTTCACTCTAATACAGCCCGTAGTCTCTGCCTTCTTCACTACTTCACTAGCTGAAGCTATTTAGTTTGATCTTCTAATTAAGCTCATTATCTTCCCTGCAAGTTTCAAGGTTCCAAGTAGGGGTGAAAATCATTGCAGTTTGTCATCAAACTCTCCTTCTGTCTTTGGTATGTGATTGATAGCATTTGGTAATGCATCTTCTACCACATAATAATCAACTTGACAAGAGAACCTGATGTAATCCATGGGTTGTTTTCTCTTTTGACTTTAATTTGAATTATTAATGAGATGAATAATGAGGAATCAGGGTCACATGTCCAGGTAAGGTTGAAGGTAGGGCACCTTTGAACACATTTATTAAAATGTATATCAAAAGTCTGGCAACCATACATGAATAATGTAAATAACAGTAGATAAGGCATTTCATGGCACCTTTCATCTAGCTGTTTTGTTTGAGGGGAATTTAGCAGTGTGGTTTATACGCGTATAGGATTAAATTTCTGACTACATGAAAAGACATCCATGAACGACAGTAAGTAGACAGCCTTCAGCTGTGGTATCTTTCTGCATAGCCCTGCTAGACATTCCGCAATGCACTGCTCAGTACATGCTATTCTGACATAATCCACTGCGAGTGATAAGGCCAGTCACCTCCAAAAGCACGGTAAGGTAATCCTCACACTCAGATTATAGCTCAGTATGTGTCATTTGTGTAGTAAATTATGCAGGTTCATAACTATGCCTAATACCTGCCTGTGCAATATTGTTGAGGATATTTTTAGTTGATTTTGTCTGACATTGCTTTAATGGATTTGTTCCCCAACACATCTCAAAATTCTGGCTGTGAGCACATAGTGCACTGCAATTTTCCTTCTCTATATATATGTACGGCTCCTAAAGATGCAATAATCTTATTGCATGCATGGGTTAATGTACTCAGTTATAATACCGGTTATTCAGGAAACTGTCACCGACTGTTACTAGCAATGAATACAGCTTTGACAAAAGCCAAAAGTGAAAGTGGATGGTCATTGGCATCATCTTTACTGTATTTACTTCTATCATTAGTTCATGTGCTTTCTGTCACACATAAAATTGCTTACAGCCTTTTTAATACATACTAATTTATTTTATAAACTCAAAAAATCATTCGTCTGTGTCAATTAGGTACTCTTAACCTCAATTACATAAACATACTTTTTTATGAAATGTAAAATAAAAGGAGAGCTATTTTTTACATGAATTTTTGAAAATACCATTCAATGAGAACAAAAACATTGCAGTCTGATCCCAGAGTTGTCACTGTGCCTTATACATACATTACTTCCTGCTGATTACTTGTCAAATGTTGTGAAAGGTACAGTGCACTTAAAGCTCTACACTGTAAACACACACACCTTAATTTTGCTCATTGTTTAGCGTTATCTTTGAAAGAATATTGCTTGTGTAATACATAGCAAAGAGCAGTTGTTAAATGTGTTTCATCAGCTTTTGAAATATGCTCTTTAATATTGTTTTCTTGCCTTGCTGCTGGGCATGGCCTGTTGTTCGCGCACATGTAGCAAAGCAGATAAATGCTTAGATACCACGGAAGGTCATGGGGGAACCATTCATTTATTATCAGAGGTCTGCAGAAGGCTGTCATCAAGCATGTTATTACAGAGAAGGAACAATGTCAAACATTATATTACTGTTTGTGTATAGGGCACAATTCAATTCATTTTTTTGCTTTGAGGTGAAGGCTCACTCGGTACTTTGTAAATAAAGCCACACTTCCACTGTTTGATCAGTCCAGCAGCCTTTGTTCTCCTCCAGAAGCCACTTCTTGTATTAAATATCAAGTCCAGGTGATCAGCTGTAATGCTGTAATGTCCGTATCGGACCCTCACTAAGCATTGCTCATCTAAGTAAGGAGCGTTTTAGTTCATTTTGATGCTAATTAGTTTGCCATTACATGATTTCAATTTAAATATAAAGCTTCTTGATCTGATAATATTATATTCTGAAAGAAGTACATATTATGTGCAGTATTTCATACAAGGCAGCTTAATATCATGAATCAAAACATCTTTCTCAAAAAATGAGTTAAACATGGCATAGTACAGCATATGTGGGTGAATTTGGTGGCAGAAAGCAGCAGTATTCTGCAGCAGCCTGTGGGATGTGGAGAAGCTGTGAGTTGTGGTTTTGTGGTTTTGGTTTGATCCTTCTAATTGAATGGGTTTTTGGAAAGAATTACCTACACGGTACACAGCGTGCCGCTGAATTAATAGTGACATTGCTTTTGTACCCCTGAGCAGGGCACTTTCCCTGAATAGCTTCAGTAAATATCCAATCAGTATTTCACTTGGTATCATTAATCACACTGACTCTAACCTCTGCCTTTACAGGTGAGGATTTAAAATAAAACAGCACACCACCAGCCTCTGCTTCAATCAGATTTAAAGTTTAATATATATGTTAAAATGTAATATTTATAATAATTATTTATTGTAATTATAATTCCTGCTCCCAGTCATTCCATTCCGCAAATTTAATAGATTGGTAGAATGATACGTTCCACCCATTCATCCACCAACTCAATCATGGTCACAGGGACAATGATAAGCTGAAAGATGAAAGATGCTCAGGCTACCCATTCCAGGAAAAGCGGTTAGAGGATGGATGGATGGATGAATGGACAGTTTCTAGCTATTTCATCCTGTGGTATCTTTCAGAGTGGAGGGTGTTTTGGGACAATCTTAAATAAATAAATGCCATTTAAATAGTCATTTAAATGATTATTTATAAAATATGTTATTTAAATGATTTGCATAGATCACATTTTGGGACCAAATAGTCTCCAAAGTGTGTGGTAAAACCTGAAACTTTCTTACTTTTGGGGACATTTTTCAGGTCCCCATTTGGATAACCCCAATTTTATCAAAATCTGTGGCTGCAATCAAAATAGTAAAAAAAGGCAAAAGTATTTTGTTTGTTTACTTATGGTTAGGGTTAGGGCTGGGTAGGGGTTAAGGGTGTCGTGATTGAGATTAGTGTTTTCCCATAGAAATGAAAGGAAAGTCCCTATTTGGATAGGTATGTCAGTGTGTGTGTGTGTGTGTGTGTGTGTGTGTGCATGTGTTTTATTTTATGTTTATGCTATGACTTTTAATGCCTTAATTTAGGATAATAACAATGGCATAGGAACTGTTAATCTGTAGTGGGTTTTTTCCTAAATGAGGTCATAACCCTAGTTACAGTCGTGACTAAACAGTTAAGACAGGATCTGCAAGTTAGGACATTTCTGTACAAAATGTGGTTATAAATGGGAATTAGGTGAGATTGATCTGTTCACAATGTAACCAGTTAGATTTTGTTTAGAGCCCTTCCACTGATTTTGATGGCTGACTTTGACAGATAATTTTAATGGTTGCTGGTATAATTTAAATGGTCATTTAAACAAGCATTTAAATAACAGTTTAAATTATTATTTAAATAATCCTTTAAATGGCAATTTAAATTATAATTTGTATTATCATTTAAATGACATACTTATAAATAACCATTTAAATGACATTCATTTATGGAATATTGACACAAAATACCCCCCATATTTCAGCAGTCAAACCATGAAATACCAAATTCAGTTTCTGAGTGTTAAAGATGATAAAAATGTTTTATTACATCAATACTATAAAGCTGGAAGAAACAAACATCACCAGTTTCCAATAAAATTGATAAATTAAATGACATAACTAGTAAAATGCCTTAATTTTATGTTGATTGGTTTATAACATATAAATTTTACAAAACCACCTATAAGGAACAGGGTAGTAACGAACCTGAAGCTTGTTTCATGAAGTGCAAGTTGGATGGGATGTCAGCCCCTCAAGGATCCTAAGCGCAATGTAAAGCCCACAGAGACTGAACCCACATTCCTGTTGGTATGAGGCCTCACTGCAAGTCACTGCACCACCACACGCCTAGTGTCTTACAGTTTAATCTATTTATACAGCTAGAGCTTTTATTGGGGCAATTCCAGTTAGACTGTGTTGCTGTGAATAGGGCAGCATAGCTAGTCTGGCGATGCCTTCAGGTGCACTCTGTTTATCCTGCCGCCCATTGGGCACGGACCCCGGTCACTGTGGGTTTTCAATGAGCCAGCTGGCATGGACAGCTACCACTGTGGGCTTCTCTGTGTGTTTCTGCAGAGGAGACAGCATTTGAAGCGGGGATCCGGGTGCAGATCCATAGCCAGGCAGAGCCCCCCTTCGTTCATGAGCTGGGGTTCGGGGTCTCGCCCGGGTTCCAGACCTTTGTCTCGACACAGGAACAGAGGGTAAGTGCCTTCCTGTTGTAAATTAAGGCATTGGGGTGGCGTGTGGCTCAGTTGGTTAGTGCCCATGATTGGAAGGTCACCGGTCAAATCCCAGGGCCGGCAGACTGATGCCACCATTGGGCCCATGCGCAAGGCCCTTAACCCCCAGCTCTATGGCCATTGACTGTGTGTCTCATGGAGTGCAAGACTGGGTAGCCCAGTGGAGCAGAATAATGTTTTTTTCCTTGTCTTTATGGGTATTTGTATTTGCATGTGCAAAGATTTCCATTGTTTGAAAAGCAAGTTGCTTTAACCCCAGCTTGTTGGCATGGGTTTAGTTTCTCCCAAATTCACAAGTTGGATCTCTCACAGTCTACATTAAGGGGCTTTTTATTCTTTAATTAAGTAGGCAGGATTAATTTATAATTTGCTCATTGTTCCTTATATTTTCGATTAGCTTGAATGGCATAACCAACAGCTTCCACCAAAGAGTACCATCTGGTGGCTACTACAACAAAATGCCGTAAAATAAAATGATAATTGTGTAAATCAAGAGGGTTGTTTCCTGTAATTTGTATTTTCTTGCCCACTAGCCTGAAACGACATGCAAAATGAACAAGATTCAAAGAGCCATGTTTTTATTTAGGGGAAATTAAAACACCCACATGTCTTTCCCTTTTAGCTTAACTGGTTTATGTTATTTTGCATTAGCTCTCTGTAAAATGAGAATGAGGTGTTTGACTGTACTGGGCCTTAAATTACACTGCAGCAATCCTTCAGTGCTGCTAATATAAATTAAAACAAAATATATTAAAGTTAAAGGTACATTATTAAACTGTCATTAAAGCAGTAAGATGTTTGTAATGAATTAAAAACTATTCATTATCAAAATAAAATAAATGTGCTTTTTATGTTCACAGCCTTGACTACAAAATTAAAAAGGACAAATGGGTAGAATTTAAAGAACAGTTACCCTTTTTCAAAACTACATTTAATGAAACAAACTGGAGATTTTATCCATCCAACCATTTTTTTAAAATCCTGGTCAGGGTCACAAGGAGGGCTGATGGAGAAAAGTGTTCTTAAATATAGGTTTAACCTCTAAATTTGTAACATAATTAATTATCCATCCATTGCCCAAACCGCTTATCCCAGTGGGTCGCTGGGAGTCCAGAGCCTATCCCGGAAACTATGGGCACGAGGCGGGGAACAACCCAGGATGGGGGGCCAGCCCATCACAGGGCACACTCAGACACCAGTCACATAATTAATTATAATGTTTATAATAGAGTTTTAACAGTATAGGATAACCCGCCGAGCAAAAAGTTGTTAAAAAGATGACTTTGTCAGACGTCTCAAAAACTGAAAGGTAAAAAAACTGTGTTTTTCGGGTTGTTGAAAAGACGTCTATAAAAAGACATCTGTCTATGGTGTAGGTTGCATAGTTAACCATTAATTTATCATTATTGTGATATACTGTATATATTCATATCATTTATTAATAATACTCACAAAATAACAATAAAACTCACAAAACACATCAAACTGACTACTGACTATTGGTAAAGAGTACCAATAAAACATTTATTTATTGGACATCTCAGGGTCATGTTATTGAATGGAGAAAAACAAACTTGATAAAAATTCTTTTAAAAAAATGGCGTCCTTTAATTATTTTGAGGTATGTAGCCTCCACCGCCAGAACTCCCAGGAGCGTGCTTTAGGTGGCCTGCCGCAGCACACAATGCATCATAGTCGGGGGCACTGCAGTTCCACTTTCTGACAGCAGCTGCAATGGCAAAGAAAGACATTTAATTCAGCTGAATCATGTTACAAAATGCAATCAATGGTGGTAAATGGCAGTAATATTGTAGACAAGATATATCTCACATCTATATATATATATATAAATAAAAGCAGGGTCACAAACAAAACACCACCTACCTAAGTGTCTGTGCTCAATTCGAACGGAAACTGTCACTAAATCCAGTTTTACTATGTGAAGACCTTCAGCTTACCTTGCCATTACATAGCTCGACTATACTTCAGCCAAACACATGTTTCTGTGTTATGTGATAATTTATAATGATAAATAGCAATTACTTACCTGGTTCAATAGATTTTTTTTCAGTGGCTTCAAAGTAGAAACTGAAATCAACTAAAACTGATATTGTTCCAGAATGCAGTTATTGTAAGTGTTAAGAAATGTTATAAATTACTGTATAATTTCACCAGCAGATTAATAATCCTCTGCAGAAACTGGTCCAAATTTAAAGAATTGCGTGATTTGCACAGTATTTGAGATTTGCCACTGCAACGTTAAATGAATTTACATGTACTATGCACAGAATCAAATCTTTCTAAATGTCTTGACAGACACCATAAATTACATGATTAATTGAAATAAGCGTCAATTATGTTTACATAGCCTGATTTAAACCAGCAGCATTAACACTGTTATTCAGATGAGAAGGTTTACTAGCGTGCTTATTGCACATTGCACCAGAAGAGCGGTGTTTGTACTCCTGCAGTTGACCTACCTGCCTCCACCGTGGGGCGAATGCCAATCTGGAGTGCTGGAATCCAGCTTCTTCCAGGTGTACAGCATTACAGCTTGCCGCATTGACTGCGAGACGCGCTACGTCGTGGAGAATTGCAACTGCAGGATGGTGCACATGCCAGGTAGGTAACCACTTTGTCCTCAGGTCCACTTGTTCCTTTTCCATCCACCTGTTCCACTCAATCTCCAGTCTCACTACTGCCCTCACCTTATTTCAACTTACAGTACACATTATTAATGCCTGGTTAGTCGGAACACGGTATATTTAATAATATTAATATTAATATTATTCCCATTTAAACTAATTAAAAATGTTATACTGACTTCTAACATAATGTTTTGTTTCAGTTTGCTTTTCTTACTACACTTTTTCCATATTATACTCAGCTTTTGTCTAATTTCCTCACTTTTTTGTTATTACTTGTAATACACTATATATTTATGTGCAGGGGTGTAGGAACTGCGGGGACATGCACCCATCAATATTTAATTTGGCTTAATTCATCCCCCCAATAAGTAGACCTTTGTATTTAAAGTATTAAGTTAGTTTAGAGCCACGATTGAGGGGAAGTGAGGGTATCAGACAGGCGGAGCGGGCTGGACATAACAATAAGACATCCACTCAAAGCAGTGTCCAGTGCTTATACTGAGTATTGTGAGTCTGCAATGAGCTTTTAGACTACTGTGCCTGAGAGTTATTTCGGGGAATTAATATAGTGTCCTGAGGGGCTGAATAACTTCTCTCTGGGCCCTAGGCTGACATGGACCCCCTAAGTGGGCCTTTTGAACTATTTTTTGGAGCTTAAAAAGAAATGAGAGGAAATTGAAAATAATGCAACATCAGTAATATGCTAATCAAAGTGTGAGGTGCCAGTGGTAACACACAAAATCAGGGTGAGGGCGGGAGTGCTGTCACTAAAATTCACTTATCATTGACAAATATATTAGCCAAATTTAGAAAGTTTAACCATTTCCTCTTCCTCTTTTCACAATATTTCTATCACTCTAGCAGGATATTGTCTACGACACAGGAGATGTAATTATTAAGTATTAATCTTGTGTCTTTGCACCGTTTTCTTCTTCTTTTAAGCTACTTTGTGCCAGTTTGATTGGTAGTGAAGCACCTGGTAGCCTACCACTAAACTCCAGTGTGAAGAGAAAGCTGGGGAGTGTAAAGTCTCAAAGTAGGATCAGTCCAATGCAACTGGGATGGGGAACAACATTGCCTATTCTGAAAACTGTCACTAAAAATGCAAATATCACGCATGTTGCTATGATCTAAATGACCATATTATCTTATATCCATAAATGTGATTTCTGTAAACTCTGTATTCATGGGGCCCCTCAATTTTGGGGGCCCCAGGCAGCTGCTTATACTTGCATTATGGTAAGTCCCCCCCCCCCCAACTATCCTAATGAATACTGAATTATAAAGCTTTTAACATGAAAATTATATATGATACTTAAATAGTGCTGTTCTGCTGGACAGCGTAAACAAAAAGCAATCCCAACATCTCTCCTGGTGAAAATATTTGAGATTGAGTTTGAGGCATGTGGGGTTTGCATTTATTTGTTTGGATATCAAAATTATATGCATTTGTTTGTTCTTGTGTATGTCTTCAGGTGATTCTCCTTTCTGTACCCCTGAACAATACAAAGACTGTGCAGAACCAGCACTTGGTAAGTTCCCCTCTATCTATCTATCTATCTATCTGTCCGTCCATGCATCCATCCATCCATCCATCCATCCATCCATCTAATCCGGAAGTACAAGGTCAGCGTGAGAAGGACAGCCAGGCACAGCAGTGCCCTGCTTAGCTTGAAAGGCAGGTCCTACTATCAGCCATGTGTCAAGTTCACTGTCCTCATTCCCAATGACATACGTGTAAATGACATATAAAACTTTTTTAAAATTAAATTCATACCAAAAACATTCATGTAATAATAGATACTTTATTAATCCCCATAGGGAAATTGTCTTTTATGCCTCTCTCAACTTATTCTTTGCAGAGTAAGTTGCCTGCAAAGGGCTGCCATCTGTAGCAGCACCCAGGGAGCTGGGGGTTAAGGGCCTTGCTCAAGGACCCGCAGACATGCTGAAGCTGGGTTTGAACCAGCGACCTTGTGATTACAAGCATATAGACTTGGCCCATTGAGCCACACGCTGCCCACCATATGAAAGGAGCTGGGTATCTGCAGGGATGAAGTATGCCAACAAAGAGATTTCACAACATTAGCAGGATAAGAATGGTTTCATCTCTTTCTTTATTCTCAGACATTAATCAGCAACATTATCTACAATGCTGCCTTCATGATCACAGAGCTCTAAGGTCACAGCTAACTGAAAACTTAAACCCATAGTATGGCTGGACGCAAAAGCCTCCTGTTTAAAGTGGGGGAAATCACAGTTATAATAACGATAATGGTTCTAGGCTGCCAAAGCATAAGTTCAAATAACAAAGTTCAAAAAGTGTGAGAAAGAAACAGCCTACAGTTCTGTCTCCAATTGCAGGTGCCTGCAAAGGCAGTAGCAAGGGCAAACTGGTGGGTGGCGTACCTGCCTTTGAGCTGCCCCAGTGATGTCAAGGCCCTCGTTCTAACTGCAAACCTCACATGTATGCAACACATTTCTGTGGGTTAAGGTACTTATGTCCAAAATATTATATAAAATTGTGACATGCTACTTTTATATCTCTCATTTTTATGTATACAATCTCATTATGGTGGGAGTCAACACACACACACACACACACACACACACACATACATACATACAT
>JAODKC010000095.1:30877798-30896438 GCA_026777985.1 Mormyrops attenuatus | reverse complement strand
TTTTTTTACTCTATTGTAGAGAATAATGGCATTAGAAGGGAATGAAACACCTCACATCCTCGTGTTTGTCGATGAGGTTGGTTTCAACTTGACCAAGGGCCGCAGACGTGGCCGTAACATCACTGGCCAGCGGGCCATGGTGAATGTCCCAGGCCAGCGAGGGGGCAATTTAACAATGTGTGCTGCCATACCTAAGAATGGTGTGGCCACACACGTCCCCAGTTTAGGCCCATACAACACTCAAAAGCTCCTCATTTTGTTGGACCGTCTTTATACTGATCTGGTCCCAGAAAATGAGACAGGTCTCGAAGGGCCTGACCTACCACACTATGTGATCGTGTGGGACAATGTGAATTTCCACCGTGGCCCGCTCATCAGGGCCTCGTTCACTACCCATCCAAGGATGCTTATGGAGCTACTACCACCATAATCTCCTTTCCTCAATCGGATTGAGGAGTTTTCTTCCGCTTGGAGGTGGAGAGTGTATGAACATCGGGCTCAAGACCAGAGGTCCCTGCTCCATGCAATGGATGCTGCGTGCGAGGACATCACAGGGGATCAGTGTAGGGGATGGTTGAGACATTCGCGCCATTTCTTCCCTCGCTGCATCGGAAGGGAAAATATCCGCTGTGATGTGGACGAAAATCTATGGCCATACAGAGAGCAGCGCGTGGATGGCCAGGAGGATGAGGATGGTGGCCAGGAGAGGGAGGGTGACGACAGCGACCAGTGAAAGTGTTACTGTAGTTGTGAAACTTCATTTACAGCACTGTAGGCTAGATATAATTTTTCTTGTTTTGTTTGTGTTTATATTTCGTACATGTACAGAGTATTGCATACATTTTCTTTTTATGTACTCTAATGTATGGAAGTTACTTCATGTGTGTGAATAAAAATGGTTACAATTTCCTTGGCAGTATGAGTGCAGTGTGTGTGATGTCAAACTTTGGAGGCTGCTCTTACTGTAAAATCCTTTTTTTCAGTTTTATACATAATTGTATTCTAGTAGCTAGACCACTGCCATAGTGACAAAACATCTAGGCATTTTGACTTGCAGTGCTTACACAATGCCAAAGGGGCGATGCATTTTGGGGCCACTGACTATTTATATGAGAAAGGAATTTAGTTTTGACACATGGGTAAACTGTTTTGGGAGAGATATCAGCTTTTGCAGGTGATCCATGGTGTTGTGCTGAACCATCCAGGTTATTTTGGCAAAAGCACTAAGTGAATGCAAATGAGCCAAAGCAATTGAGAAAGATCTTTGAGATTTTGATGGTACTGACTCTTTATATGGGAAAAGAATCTAGTTTTGAAGCATGTGTGAACAGTTTTGGACTAGTGTGCTGTAATGTTGCGCAGAACTGTAACTGTTTGGCCAAATGATCTTATAGTTTTAAGAATGTAATTTCTGTTTCAAGAAATGAGCCAAACCAACGGAGAGAAACTGTAATATATATGGTATTATGGTATTGTCTCTCATCTTCCTCCCTGTTATGATTAAGGTGGGATATCTGGTCATATGGCATAGCTAAATTTGATTATGAAGTAAATAAAATTTTATTTGGTGTAGGCCCACAAACAAGAAAAATTGAGGATAGCCATTTTGAATGTATAAAACTGGCATTAAAATAAACATACTGGAAAACAGCAGCAATAAGATCTGACTGTAGTCGTCCCACATCCAAATGACTATCAGGTGTGCGAGGCAGTGATCTGTTGTAGCTGGGTAGTTTTTGATAAGTAACCCAGCCACGATCTTCAGGATTTCTCGGGTTAATGTGGTGTGCAAGTGAGTGTGGTGAAGAAAACTGAACATTCCAGAACATCTGGAAAAAAAAGACAAGAATGCATAATTAAAAAAAAAACTGAATAAGCAGATAACAGTAGGACTCATCCATCCAATACAGAATTCAAAACATTTTTCCACTTGTTGGCAATGGTGTGAATATTTAAATGTAATCTGACTTCAGTAGTGGGAGGCTGTAGTCCATGAAAATAAGTCCTGCTTATAGTCAGGGGAAGAAAGTGTCTATTTGTCAGGCTTGCTTATTGTGTTTCCATATGGAGTGTTAATTGATAGTTGCCCTGCCCTGATTGCCCTCATGTGTCATCTGATTTCCCCTGTATATGTAAGACTTTAGGCCCTGGTGCTACCAATTAAGCATTTGTCATTATTGGTGTCATCATTGCCATCGCTGCCTTTATTGATCTAGTTTGCCCCATTTCCATGTCCCCAGTCAAGCTCCTGCTTTCAACCCCTTGGATCTGTTCTGTGCCTTGTTCATTAAACACTATTTCTTTAGTTAGCTATAAAATGAAGCAAAACTTATTTCTATGTGTACTTTACAGTTCAAGTGACATGAAGATGCCCTTTAGATTTTTACAAAAAGGACTTGTAGGATATTGAAGACATCTATGGAGATCTCCCTCTGACATCCTCAGAAAACCTTTTGGTGTATGGAATGCTGTTGTAAGAATGCAAAACTCAGAATAGAGATGGCTGAAATTTAATCTGTGATCAGTTTCTTCATTTTTAAACCATATAAATTACAATCTCTGTTGGCTTCCCATCTGAACTGGAAAAAGTTTCATTACGAATGCAAGTTTGTTCTTGTCATCAGATAAAGATTCAGCTCCCTGTTTAATAATATTGATAATCCTGTTTCCTTTTGCTTGATATTGCATGTTGTCCCTATAATAAGTAAAATATTACAAGGCTGGGCTTAATTGTTCAAGACAATACATACTGATGTTAAAACACCGTCATCACAGCTTTCTTCATCTCTTTAGTGTGGCTTAAAGACCATTATAGACATCTATGTTGGAGCAGACTGTACTTTCAGTAAATAATGAAAGGAAAATTCCAGAAAGTGCCACACAGGTAGCTGTTGTCATGCATTGCGGGCAGATATTAAACTGATCACTCCACAGTGAAGCTGAGTTCTCAATAAATATTGAAATAAAACCAGTTTGTCTGGTCATTTCTTCCCCACTTAAAATTTGTCTGTGAAAACAATGCTTTAAAACTTCCCTAAGCATTCACTGAGTTCCCATGCTTATCTTTCACCTCTAGCACACCGGACTCAAGAAATTATGAGCTTGAAGATTAACTGATTAATCTGCCTGAATATAATACACTTGTTGGATGGTTGGGGCGTGGCATTTACAGTGCTTTAACAATCCTCATTGTAGGTGGGATCTGCAAAAACATGTAACTGATTGGCTAGCTAGCATACAATAAAACAGGCTCCTCCACGAGTGACTAATGTGCTCAACAATTTACCTATGTCTTCTTAACTTTTAATATAATATATATGAAAAATCTAAGGCAAATAATTAATGGCAGTGTGCTCTTAAACAAATCTGCTGCCGCCAGAGAACAAATTTATTTACATTTTCTGCCCCAGTATAAAACTTCATGTAAAAAAAAAATATGGCATTGAAATTAAAGACAGACTTTACTCACTTGTTTACTAATATTCATTATTCGTCCAATTATTCATAAGACTAACAAAGACAGAGGTTTAAAGCATCCAAAAGATCAGATTCTGCTCTATGAATATGTTATCGTACAGTACCTGAAATATCAGCAGTTTCTATGTTAAGGCAAAGGTGTGCGTCACGAAAAGATTTGTTCTTAAGTTACAAGTTTTATTGCGCAATAAAGAGAGCAGTGTTAAGCATTAAACATTAATAACAGATTATACATTGTTAAAAAAAAACATGAAAAAGTATATACATTTCCATCTTTAATTTCAAGGCTGTGATAGATCTGACATCTTTTGACAACACTCACAGAGCTATTGCTGTTTTCCTCTGTATTACTTCATTCCACATTTTTATTTATACGCTGCTCAAAAAAAAATAAAGGAACACTTTGAAAACATCAAATCTCAATGGGGAAACAAAAAACATGCTGGATATCTATACTGATATGGACTGGGTAACGTGTTAGGAGCAGAGTGATGCCATATCATTTGATGGAAATGAAAAATATTAACATACAGAGGGCTGAATTCAAAGATACCCCAGTAAATCAAAGTGAAATAATTATGCAGCAGGCTAGTCCATTTTGCCAAAATTTCATTGCAGCAACTCAAAATCGTACTGAGTAGTTTGTATGGCCCCCACGTACTTGTAAGTACGCCTGACAATGAGGGGGCATGCTCCTAATGAGACGACGGATGGAGTCCTGGGGCATCTCCTCCCAGATCTGGACCAGGGCATCACAGAGCTCCTGGACAGTCTGAGGTGCAACCTGGAGGCATCGGATGGACCGTAGCATAATGTGCCAGAGGTGCGCTGTTGGATCTGTCAGGAGAGCATGGTGGCCAGTCAATGGTATCAATTCCTTCATCTTCCATGAACTGCCTGCATACTCTCACCACATGAGGTATTGTCATACATCACGAGGAACCCAGGACCCACTGCTCCAGCGTAGGGTCTGACAATGGGTCCAAGGAGTTCATCCTGATACCTAATGGGAGTCAAGGTGCTGTTGTCTAGCCCGTAGAGGTCTGTGCATCACTAAATGGGTAGGCCTCCCCAGACAATCACTAACCCACCACCAAACCAGTCATGCTGAACAATGTTACAGGCAGCGTAACGGTCTCCATTGCTTCTCGAGACCCTTTCACACCTGTCACATGTGTGCAGGATGAACCTGCTCTTATCTGTGAAAAGCACTGGGTGCCAGTGGCGGACCTACCAATTCTGGTATTCCACAGCCAATGCCAAATTGAGCTCCACGCTGCTGGGCACTGAGCACAGGGCCCACTAGAGGATGTTGGGCCCTCAGGCCACCCTCACAAAGCCTGTTTCTGATTGTTTGGTCAGATTCATTCACACCAGTGGCCTGCTGGAGGTCATTTTGTAGGGCTCTGGCAGTGCTCATCTTTTTCCTCCTTGCACAAAGGAGGAGATACCAGTCCTGCTGATGGATTAAGGACCTTCTACGGCCCAGTCCAGCTCTCCTAGAGTAACTGCCTGTCTCCTGGAATCTCCTCCATGCTCTTGAAACTGTGCTAGGAGACACAGCAAACCTTCTGGCAATGGCACATATTGATGCACCTGTGCAACCTTGTAGGGTCCAGGTATCGCCTCATGCTACTAGTAGTGACACAAACCGTAGCCAAATGCAAAACTACTGAAAAAACAGTCAGACAAGATGAGGAGGGTAAAATGTCAGTGGCCCCCACCTGTTAAACCATTCCTGATTTGGGGGTCGTCTCATTGTTGCCCCTTTAGTCCACCTGTTGTTAATTTCATTAACACCAAAGCAGCTGAAACTGATTAACATCCCCCGCTGCTACTTAACTGACCAGATCAATATCCCAGAAGTTTAATTGACTTGATGCTATACTCTGATTAAAAGGTGTTCCTTTAATTTTTTGAGCGGTGTATTTTACATTTGTTATTTTTGAAAGAGTGCAGAAGTGCTTCAAACGTCAACAAATGTCTGTAAAGCTGCCCTCTATCTTTAACGTAGTAGTACAGCATCTACTTACGGCTCTGTTCGGACTGCAGGGGGCGACCCTTTAAAATGAGAGTGGATAGTGGCCCCTTGGTTGCCAGATTAGCACATTTTCGCTGATAATAATTCGATTTACTCTTTTTAAACTACTTTCTGTTTCACATTTAATAATTCAAGTAACTGAGACATTCATTATTTCTATGCCGCTTGCTCTACACAGGGTCGCAGGGGACCGTATCCCCGAAACACAAAACATTCAATTTAGGATAAATCGGCAAAATATAATATCCACTGTGTTACGCAAACGTAGGCTACAAATTACAGCAAATTCTATTTACAGAATAAGAGCTCTAAAACGTGCCATATGTTGTCCAGCCATCTTTTAGTCCCCTTCAATTAGCAAATTATACCTCACTCTTATCTCTTAATTCCAGTTTACGATCAGACAAGCACAAAACTAACCAAAAATAAACCAAGCAAAATCCTTTTTTGCATACCTGTATAATAAAGCGTTAGCTAAATCAGTGCAACATGTTCATGCTACTTTAACTACCGTGTTTATTTAAACTGTTGGGTTAAAATTGCTGTTATTATTGTTGAATTAAATTATCATTCATCCATCCATCTTCCATAGCTTGTCCTATACAACGTCACGAGGGTCTGGACCACATCTCATCGCGGGGAAGCATTAAATTATCACCTTTTCAAAATATTGTGATTTAGTAATCTTGCCAGATACAAACGGCTGAGCGTTCCATTAAGGAAACTGTTCTTTCGACACAAATATCTGGCAACCTCACTAGGAAGAGGTTGCGTGTTTTTAGACAGACAGCCAAACCCTTTCTGATCGCTATCTTTAGACATCGTTTAGCCTCTTAAAATCTCGTTTTATGCCAGTTACTTGCATCGTACGGGAGAATGAGAGAAGTCATGGGTCCGTGGGTAGCAATGACACGTACAGCCACGGTTTACTCGCGAAGAGAGGGGAAAATCTGCAGTTAAAGAGAGAGCTTAGCGTGGAAGGTGGTATCTGTGTTAGATCCACAGCTAGGTGCCGAGACATGTTTTACGGATGCTTTTAGATACGGTCTGAAAAAAACCTTCGCTCTGAGTACTAGAATCTGCATTTTAAACGTACATTAGCTTGTTCTCTTTTTAAAAAAAATGACTTCAAGAGGGGGGTACCCCGTTAATGCTGGTCCTCCGGTCGCCCCTAACATTAACCCCATGAGCGCTGGGCACCCAGGCGGCGTGAGGATGCCGCCGGCCATGCAGCAGAGCCCCGGCTTCCGACCGATGAGTCCGGCCGCTCCTCAGTACCATCAGGTAACGCATCTGCGGGCGGTTTCGGGGCGATCAGGGGCTGCAGTCATCCCTAAATGTAAACCACGGCTTTACGATCCGGCCGATCTGAGCCGAACCGGCTATCCACTGCCTGTAGCATACATGGTGGTTATTTGATTTCCTGTTTTGCGTAGTATATCCAGGGCATAAAGATAAATTATTGTTGTTTTGTTTGTTAGTATGTATGAGCGTGACATGCATTTAGTGGAGCCGATGGCACAGGGTGACGCTGCTAGGCGGCTAGCTAATCAGCTAACCCCTCGTGATGGGCTCGCATATCCAGCTGCATAGCGTGCATTACGCCCCAAAAGCGAAGTGTCGCCTGCCGATTGGAAAGTGCCTGGGTAAATATGTAGTAAATAATTCCCACATGTTTAGCTACGAGTTTATAAAGCAATACAGCAATACGACTTGCAAAGAAAGGCCTGAAAATACGGAGTGCCGCCGTCTGCCTTCGACTTCCGTGTTTTACCCCAACGGGCACTGTGCTGTTTTAGTGAAACAAAGAAAGGCACACACTGAGGTTTTATTTAGCATGTTTTGTGTTTAACTTTGTTTCCCGGGACCCAAAAAGCAACGTTAGGAAGTACTCTGAATAGTTAACAGTAAAGGGATGGCGGTCACCAGGGAGCTTTGACACATGATTAGAAACAGACCTCGTGTTTGAAAGGCAGCTGGTGATAATACAGCACGCTGATCCGCTGCTGTACGGTTACTGTACAGAGTTATAATGCACGTATGACTGGTGCACCTGAACTAGTCAGCGGCGCCATGGCCACAGAAGCGGGAAACCGTACGTTCTGGAGGCGTCTAATAGGAACTGAAACCCTTGGCGGTCCTTAAAGCCGCGAAAACTGCCCCTTTTGAGAGAAATGACATATTTACGTACTACTTCTTCGAGTTCAGTAGCAATGTCCTTGTAATGTGTGAAATTCCGCATTTGGTTTTGATACCGTGTCTTTAATCGCTGTGCTAATGTCTGCTTTTATGTGATAAGTAGAAAGACACATTCTTGTTAAGCAATTTGTTAGTTGCATGTTGCATAAAAGCAATGAAGACAATTTTAGTTATCTACTGTTGTTTTGGTTTCCTATAGCGCCCCAGTATGCCCCCCAACCGAGGGGTGCCCATGGGAGGCATGGGAGCCATGGGGGGGCCTGTCCCAGGGCCATCGTACGGTTCCAGCATGCCCATGCGGCCGGGAATGCCACAGCCCACCATGGACCCGTCGCATAAGAGATTCCTGCAGCAGCAGGGCATGGCTGCTCAGCGACGCGGGTCAGTGCTGGCCGTGTAGCACTCTCATCTCTTCCTTCACACGTAGTAGCCAAGCTTTGACGAGGTTTAATGTCTTCTGCACTAGTGTGAGATTTCCTGGTGGAAATGGGGGGCCGGTGTGCGCATCAGCATGTTAGGCCTCTTTGCCTGTGATCGGAAGGTCCCCGATTTGAATCCGGTCCTCTGCAGAATAGCCATATCTCTCTGGGGCCATTGAGCAAGGCCCTTAACCCCCAGAAATGCACCAGGGCCACAGGATAAGCTGTATATAAGCATGTATATCTCAAAGGAGAGCATAAAGGGATATGCGAAATGAAGCATTCTAAAGCTTGAAAAAAACATACGTGTACTCATACTTGTGCAAATGGCGAATGAGGCATCATTGATTCATTCATGTTGATTAGGAGCCCATGTGAAACATGGTGCACCCTCACATTCTGGAGATATGTTCATTTTATGCATCTTGCATATAAATTTAGTTTTATGCAGAATCCTACACCAGAAAATAGACTATTTGCCTGTTTATTTCTTAGCCTGGACGCAAGTGTCTGTCTGTGTCATCTGGATTTTAGGCTTCAGAAAAGTTCCTTTGTCTGCAATGTAATGGCCTGTCTCAGGGTCAGGGCTGCTGGGGAGAGCCATGGACATGAGTGTCCCAAGAGTGCTGATATTGATGAGCACAAACTATGTGTTATAACTTGTGGTACATAATTGTTAGTTACAACTTTTTCATAAACTTCAAATGTTGTAAGTATGCAGTAGGCTTGTTCTGTTTTGGTTTTTTGTGTACATTATTCTTAATTTGCATAATAATTCCACTCCCATTTGTGTCATTGTGTTGCAGTGTAAAAAGGCGTAAAATGGCTGACAAGGTACTTCCACAGAGGGTGAGTTTCAAAGCTACTTCATGTAATGAAGATCAGTTGCACCAGAAATGTGGTGGAAATGTTACCGAATTTCCCTCAGCGTGTGGCTGCATGATTCTATTTTCCCCAAACGATTTTTAATGAACCACATGAATTCCTCTTCAGATCCGGGACCTGGTCCCCGAGTCGCAGGCTTACATGGACCTCCTAGCCTTCGAGAGGAAGCTGGATCAGACAATCGCCCGCAAGCGCATGGAGATCCAGGAGGCCATCAAAAAGCCAATCACGGTAGGTTACCTCTGTCCACCAAAGTCCTAGCTTTTTAGTACCATGAAACACAAAGTTTAAGTGTATCGATACTCTGGGATTTGTCTGTCTGTCTATTTTTGAATAACCATCATATTCTTGCAATCCCTTCTATCTATATAGTGTTTGCTTGGACTAATCTTACTTAAATTAATTTTGAGAATACTGGATGCATCTTCTATATTCTTCTTTATGTTTGAAATGTACATAGCTGCATTTTAAGACTTTTAACTCATGTTTAGTGTGATCAGTGGCCAATAATGTTTTTCATAATATAGATTGGTCATAAAATGGACATCTTATTGTGCAATAATGAGTCTTCTATCTTGACAGATCAGTCAGGGCTTGTAGAGTAGAGTTCTTGTGGTTTTTTTCTTGTCATCTACGGTGCATTTCGAAGCACAGCGGATTAGACGTTACAAAACGATCCTTCTCATTTTAATATCAGTCTTGATAAACTAAGTAAAATGCAGAAACTGATAGAAAGAAATGAGAAATATTCACAAAGGGAGTTAATGGAGTTAGAAATTTCGCCTTTCAGGTAAGTATGCTCTCCACAGCACTCCAGTAGAAATTAGAATGACTTTTCATGATATTAAATTAAAATTGTCTGAAAAAGAAATATATTTTCTTTGTCTCAGGTGCACATTTTAGATAACTGTCAATTACATTATGCTTTTTGAGTTTTGGTGGGTAGAATACTTCTGTTAAATTGCTTAGGATCCTCCATGTTTGTGATGAACAAAGAATTCTGACTAGATTAATTCTTCCCTCCCAAAGTCTATTGATAAATTTGTTCTAGACCATGGTTCACACAGTAAGCTGAGTTATTCCTCTCTCTGCTAGCAAAAGCGCAAGCTGCGAATATACATTTCCAACACCTGCACACCTGGAAAACCTGAGGGTGAAGAGACTGAGAAGGTGGCATCCTGGGAGCTCAGGGTTGAGGGCAAATTGCTGGAGGATGTAAGTGTCAGTGGCTTTGTGGGGGAATTAGCTGCTTCAGTCAGTGCATATGCAGCAGCATGTTGTATCCCATTCTGCTCCACACAGTGCCTGCAGTCATGGAACCCGCTTACAGCCTGCTTTTAAACCTTTTTTAGCCTCACATGTGCAGATCTAATCCCTGATCTCTCAGTATACTCCTCTGTGCTGCAGGTTTATCCAGTCCGGTTCCCCTGAGTGCTGTGTACCCTCTCTCTACATGACTTAAGCATATGCATAGTGAGCTATAATGTAGCAAGATCTTTTGGAATACCTACCCATTTTTTTCTTCAGATATGCTTGCTTTAGTTTCCTATTCAAACTAACAATTTATTGCTGTATATTTGGGATGCAGTATTTTAAAAAATATTTTAAGCTGTTTATTGAACCTTTATCTAGCCTAATGAATGACTCGGGTGCCCTAAAAGCTGCGGCATACAGTGTGTAACTAGCTGTGTGGTTGGCTGTCAATGAATTATTACAATGGTTTGCTGAACTTCAAATCACTTTTTTTTAGGGGAACAGTAACAAATTTGAACAAAGGGAACTATAATGTTTTTCATAACTATTAGTAGGTGTAAGATCTTAACTAGTGCTGTACTTAATTGCACTCTAATTAAGCCAGACTTCCCTATATTGAGTCTTCCCAATATACATTTGTGTGAATTCCACAGAGCGACGATTGTGAAAACCGACCATTTGGAGTTAGGCAGCAATCAGACTCAAAACTTAAATCTTAATTATGGAAGTATAAGTCACTGTCAGACTAAGGCCTAGTTCATACTTCACTTTGCCATGTGCACGGCTTGATGCGGTCAGTGTATGTATACAGCGGTGATACTCCACCAAGCCAGGAGAGGGCAGATGTATCGTAAGAAACACGAATTCAAACAGTTTAGTGAAACAAGTAAACGTTTATAAACAGTTATTGGGTATTATGGCAATAAGACAGGGGTCATCAAGCTTTTTGAGACTGAAAGCTACTTTACGGGTACTGAGCCATACGAAGGGCTACCAGTTTGAAATGCCCTCCTAAACTTATCTAAACTTCATGTATAGTAAACATGTTTTAAATGCTTTTTTAGATATTGTCATTTTCAAATCTATATAAATGCAAATGTGATTAAAGAAGAATAGCAACAGGATAAAATGAGACGCTGCTCATTGGTGAGTTGTGCTATTTTTAGAACAGGTCCACGGGGTGACTCGTGGTCCTTGGGGGCATCCTGGTGCCCGCGGGCACCATGTTGGTGACCCCTGCAATAAGGCATACCGTGGTATTTTGAAATCCTTACAGCAAAAACACTCTGCCACCTACTGAAAATACCTAATCAATTATCTTGCACGTGTTGTCGATGCGCACAGATGTGCAAAGCTTCCACTAGACATAAAAATCTGGGCTACACACAGTAGTGCGCAGCCAACCCCTGATGACAAAATTTACGTCACATCCCCTCATCTGCAACCGAAAGCACATGTGGAAAAGTGAAGTATGAATTGGCCTTAATGGAAAATTACTGTTGGTGACTCAACCCATATGCAGACCTTGATTTCCTGCTGTCCTGTCTTGAGTGACTGAAATGTTCAACATTTAAGACCCCTTCTTGTATCAGTTAGACTGCTTAAAAATATTGTTATTAAGTTTGTAAGAGTATCTTCATGATAGATTTTTATGTTTTTTTGTCAAAGTACATTTCCTGTTTTGGTGCCGACTTTCCAGCTTTTTGACTGTGCTGCCTTGTGTCCTTGGCTCACACCATGTAGCCAGATGTGCACGCTCCGTCCCGCATTCCCACAAGGAGCCGGCCAATGGGCAATTGAGACATGCAGGCAGATATTTAGCTCAGAATGTGGAGGGGCATGTCCTGATGCAGGCGCAATGGCCGTGAGGTGCAACGGCCGTTAGACATGGGCCCCAGTGGCGGCACTCAGGAAAAGAGGAAATTGTTTTGCTTTGGTGGTTAAACCTCGTGAAGGAGGGTGTGGGGAGTGGAACAGAGTGGAGTGGGGGAGGTCATGTTGCGCAAGAAGATACAGGCACTGGGGCTCGCCAATCCCCCAGAATGCCCCAGATCCAGCCCCTCGTGTTGTCGGAGCCAAACAATACAGCTGCATTCTGCCCTAAGAACACTGCTCTCATGTAGCTGTTTGTGTTTGTTTCTCCTCCATTACTCTGTCCTTAATAGCCAGGGAAGTATAAGAGGAAGTTTTCCTCCTTCTTCAAAAGCTTGGTCATCGAGCTGGACAAAGAGTTGTATGGACCAGACAACCACCTTGTAGAGGTATGAGAACTGTAGGACCACAGCACCATCTTGTACATGCTGTTCAATCTCCAGAAAATATATATCTGAGTTTGGTAAATCCAAACAGATTGTAAAATAATAACTTGCATTTACAAACAGTGCAGCTGGAGATGTTGCTCTGCATTCTAGTTTTTCCTCATCAATGTGATTGTTCTAATCTAAAACACATCCACAACATGCCATCAATCATCTCTTAGCAGATAGTTTGAACCCATATAAAATTTTAAGCTGTTAAATAAATATTTTGGCCAGAGTACTCCAACCTGATAACACTTGTCCAGTAATATACACACCTTTTTTGAAGAGCCACATGGATACTATGTCATGTTCTGGTTTTGATTGTTTTCGTTTGTGGTCTTGAAAGTATGGACACAAATAGGTAAAATGAGGCAGTCACATCAATGTTACTGATGAAAGTACTGTATAGAGCATTAAACTTACACGTCCTGAAATCCTTTTTATTGGTTAGTTTTGTTAGAACATGCCTGAATTAGAATTCTGCTTTCCTGAATGCCCCCGCACAGTGGCACAGAATGCCCACCACACAGGAGACTGACGGTTTCCAGGTGAAGCGGCCAGGCGATGTGAGTGTTAAGTGTACCCTGCTCCTCATGCTGGATCATCAGGTACTCCGCACTGCCTCCCGAAACAAGCTCAAGGCAGCCAACTTCGTTACCAGGCTGCTATTGTATTGTTTCTTAAATTATTTGTTATTTCTACCTTTACCTAAGAAGTATTCAGTTTGAGTATGGAAATGTACTTTACGTATGCACTAGAATAAAATAGTTAGGGCTTCGTTTAGGGATAATTGGAGATAAAAAAGAATTATTACATACAGTGAATTTTAAATTAATTGCATGTCTTCAGCCAAACTGCAGAACTGTTGTCATTAATCTGTTGGTAAACCATGAACTTGTTTGGCTGCACTGTATATTGCGTGGAGTGACCAATGTGCGTCTCTTGGTTTCTTCATAGCCGCCCCAGTACAAGCTGGACCCACGTCTGGCCCGGCTGCTGGGGGTGCACACACAGACCCGGGCGAGCATCATGCAGGCACTGTGGCTGTACATCAAGAACAACAAGCTGCAGGACTGCCATGAGAAGGAGTACATCAACTGCAACCGCTACTTCCGCCAGGTGGGAGGCTGTGTCAGACCAACTGGTCAGTGGCTAGCAGAGCAAGAGGGAGTCACTGGGATGCATCTCCGGTGTGAATCTGACTGTCCTTTTGCAGATCTTTGGCTGTGCCCGCATGAGGTTCTCTGAGATCCCCATGAAGCTGGCAGGCCTTCTACAGCACCCTGACCCCATTGTCATCAATCACATAATCAGGTGAACAGAAGATCTCAGAGCCTTAGAGGCAAGGTCATTGGAGCAATGATGCCTTAATACACAGGTGTCAGACTCCAGTCCTGGGGGGCCAGAGCCCTGCACATTTTCGGGTTTCCCCTCGTTTAATACACTTGATTCAACTTCTTGTGCTAATTACCACATAGCTGTTGAGCTGAATCATTTGTGGTGGAACAGGGAAAGAGCTAAGATACACAGGGCTCCGGCCCTCCGGGACTGCAGTTTGACACCCCTGCCTTAATAGGAATGAAAAGAAGTGAACATGGAGAGGGGTTCATGTCATTTCAGTGTGGACCCCAACGACCAGAAGAAGACAGCCTGCTATGACATTGACGTGGAGGTGGATGACCCTTTGAAGGGACAGATGACCAGCTTCCTGTCTTCCACCACCAACCAACAGGAGATTGCCGCATTAGAGATGAAGGTAACATCCAATTATGCTTTGCCCTCTGAAGGTGCTAAGATCATAAAACCATGCTTAGAGCCCCACTCTCAACCAGAGACTTAATGTAGTACTAAAAATGCAAGACAGCCCACTTTAATAAAGAAGTGGAGAAGTGTACCCCCTACTTCATGACTAGGAAGGCAGGAAGTGATGCACAGTGGATTCGCTCTGTCTTAAAGAATGAATACAGCCAGTGCTATTCATTTCCATCCATCACGTTGTATTTCACTAGTGAATGCTTTAGAATTGTAGACCAATTTAAACCTAATTAGGAAGTAAACATATAATTATAAAACTCAATTTTCCAGTTAAAAGGCATAACGAAAGTGGCTTTTTAACAAGAGCAATCTAAACAGCTTCATTGTGTTTCTTCTAGATCCATGAGACAATTGAATCCATTAATCAACTGAAGACACAGAGGGACTTCATGCTGAGCTTCAGTACTAATCCGCAGGAGTTCATCCAGGACTGGCTCAAGTCACAGTGCCGTGACCTCAAGGTATTATTGTGATAATGAAAATGTCTACATTTATCTATGATGTACTGTAGTGTGTAGTCACCGGGTAGCAACTAATGCATGTATAAAAATAGTTTCAATCTACTTTAAGGGGTTATGTAAATACAAACTTTATTTGAAAAAATCTACAGTTCTCCTCATTTTGTCATATTGGGTTTGCTTAATTCTGCTGGAAATTCTTCAGTAAAACACACATGCTAACATGCTAAAGTTTGATAGCAGTGACAGCATTAACTTTGCTACACTTGTGCGTCAGCTGATGACCGATATCGCTGGTAACCCAGAGGAGGAGAGGCGAGCCGAGTTCTACCAGGCACCCTGGGTCCCCGAGGCTGTGGGCCGCTATGTCTATTCTAAGGTGGGTAGACGTATACGCCAGCATGGTGCTCTGTTACTCGTATTTTGTTGCATATCCTGTTAAGCTTGTCTGTTTTTCCAGAGGATTATTACTAAAAACCTAAAAAAGGGGAAATGGAACTTGTATTCAGTTTTGGTGATTTAGTGTAAGAAAAACCACAGTTAAGTACAAAGACTTGTAACTTAAACCAGTTTAGTTCCCAAGAGTGACCTTTTTGTTGTTTGACACCGGGGCAATATAGTTAATTACTCGTGCAGCAAAGATGCTTTTTTTTATGTTTTGTAATCTTTCATAAAACATTGGCTGAGAAAAGGAAGCAAGTGTAGTATTATAGTCTCATAATAAAATTAAGGTTCTTGTGTTCTTTTCAGGTCCCCTGGTATCATTAAATTTGAAAAGGATGAGATTTCCATTCTCACAACTTAGTGTTTTTGTTTTCAGGTGCAGCAGAGGAGGCAGGAGCTGGAGCAGGTGCTGGGCATTCGCCTGACCTGAAACCCGAGGCCTTCCTCCTCACCCCAACCCCCGGCAAGCACCACCAGATGGTCAAGCCAGGAATCTCACCCAAGTGTGTTGTGAAATCAAAGCTGGAAACCCCGCAAACTGTAAAACTGGAACCAATTAAAACCTGCAGTTTCATCTTTCCATTTATTTTTTTTTCCTTCTGTAAAGTCTGTAGATAAATTTACAAACAGTTTGGACAGAAGTGTTACTTGGGCAGATTTGGCCACTTAAACTTGTTTTACCTTTTAGAGTGTTTGTTTTAGTAAGTATATTGTGAAAGAGAAACAAACAATTATTTAGAATTTTTACCTTTTGCACTCTTGTTTTTCTCTGGACAAAAGTGATAAAATACACTTTTAAAAATCTTGTTTTTCTGCAGTAGTCCTTAATTTTTTCTTATTTTTTTTAAACGTAGTTTACTTGTGAAGTTTGACAGGTATTGTCATATATGCAATTTAGTTTTGTAAAATTTTCAAATATAGCTTTTGGTTAAGAGGTGTGTTTTATTGCACAGTTTATGTGAAGGGATGTTCTTCCCTATTTCAGGAAAGCTTCATTTGCATTCTTTTTTTTGTAAGTATCTTCGCAAAAGCCTGAAATTTACAATATTTGGCAGAATTTTGAGGTTCATTCTCAAATATGCAAAAATGTCTTGTCTTTGGTACTCTCAGGAAATCTTTGCGCAGTGGCGTAAAGCTGAGGATGTTGCCTTGATATTGTGAGGGGTTGGGAGTAGGGGGCTTGTATTCACAAGGCCAGCTGTTCTTGGTCAGTAGTTTAACTTGGTTTGAATGTTTATGGTGTATTTTGTCGTGTTGTCAGGGTGTTGCACTGCAGGACAGCCAAGAGAGGAATAGTAACTGGGTTTGGTGTTCTCCAGAGAATTAAAAATGTGAAATGTGATCTTGATTTGAAGTAGGAATCCAAGCCATATGTCTGTCTTTCCAGAACACACACACATTCAAGATTCTGCATGTGTAAACCTTTTATACCACTTGGACTTTGCTGATCGAAGCTGAATCAGGTTTAATTTTCAGGTTACAAATATTGATAAATCACAATCATTCCAAAAATGTATTATGTTGTTCTACTTACATATGCTTGTTACTGCAAAGTTAACTTTATTACAAGGTAGTATTGCTTTTTAATGAAAGAAATATTAGGATTTTTTTTGTTTTTGGCAGTGTGGTTTCCTTTCAGGGCTTAATTGTTCTTTTTTTTCTTCCATGATTTTGTAAGGTGACTAAAATATATGATTGATGATAACGACCACTTGGCAAGATACTTGTAATTGTATATTGAAATGTTTTTTTTTTTTTCTTAGCGTCTTACTGGGCATAGCATTTTAGGGAAAGTATCGGGATAGGATGTTTTTTGTTCGCCCTTCCATGGGACTCATGCTAATAAACAAACAACTTTTATCATTGTAGAAAACTTTGGCTGACCAGCACTGCAGCAGCCTTTGGGCTAAATGAAAAAAGAGAATTTGAACTCTGTAGTGTAGAGGTGATGGTGTCCTCAAAGACTGTGCACAGGGATAGTGCCAACCTTCCCTAGTTTATTAGCCGTGTTCAATGCCTGGGAAAACCATTCCCTGTTTCTGTAGATGCGTTTCATTTACACCATGCAGACCTGTCATGGCGTGTAATTCTCTCAGACCTTTGTGCCATCTGCTTTCTTTTCAGTAAAAAAGACAATTTTGTTACCTTTTATACATATATATATATATTTTTGGATTACTTTTGGTACATTTATAAAATAAAGGTGCGTTCAGCAATCCAGATTTTTCTCTGTGGTATAATGAATTCCCTACCCACACACATACACAGGTTTGTAATTATATCTTTGTGGAGACTCTCCATTTCTATGGGGAAAACACTAATCCCTACATGACAACCTTAACCCCTGCCCCATTTAGTCCCCACAATGTAATATAAACATTATCCCCCCCCACACACACACATAACTGTGGGATTCACATAAAGTGCATGTTTATTAAAATAATTATTATTAATAATAAGAGGAGGAGGATTTTACACCCCAAGTTAGATACGGGATTAATGAACACCATGCTAAAAGGAAACATGCATACTTTTCTGGCTAAACCATAATTTACCTGTGTGCTAAGAGAACTGTTAAACTGTCATGTTCATGAAATGGCACCTATAAATTCATGTTAGAGCTGCAGAAGAAAAATGTCATACAACAGGATAAACCAGTACTACCCGTAACTCTAAACTGCACTTGATTCCATAAAGGCATGAGAAGTAATTATTTGCAACCAACTGGAAACAGCCTTGAACACTAGGTGGCGCTACAAGGATCTGCAACAGGATGATAAAGTTTTTTTAATCCATCACATGCAGTCCTAATCGTACAACATACAGTGAAGTATTTCTGGCAGGTTTTCCCACTGGTACATTGAATCTCAACAATTTTTCATTTAATACTAAATTCAGATGCAAACAAACTACATGCAAATTTTGAAAAACAAACGCCTTTATAGAATGGTTAAAATTATTAGATGTTGTGATCTGTCCCGTAGAATTCGTCGTATTATATTCTTTTGAGAGCAGAATTCTCATCTAAAGTATTGTAAAACCAATGAAGAAAAACATGTGACAACTATGAAATAAAATCAGATAATGAAGCAAAGAACGAAAGATAAGATGTCTTTTATAATTGCTGATAATGCCAAGATGCCAACTGAACTTTTTTATACCAGTTATGCTGAAATAAAAAAATAATCTTAACATTTTGCAAGTCAGAAAATAATTATATTTTGAGAAAGACTCGGTCACCAACTATAATAATGGGATTGACCTCTCCGAAACTTAAGAACATAAGAACATAAGAAATTTACAAACGAGAGGAGGCCATTCGGCCCATCAAGCTCGTTTGGGGAGAAC
>JAODKC010000095.1:30863114-30874114 GCA_026777985.1 Mormyrops attenuatus | reverse complement strand
GGTTGTAACACCTACCAGTTTGTCCCATTTTAGTCCCAGCGTGTCCATGGATGCATTTACCTCTGTGAACAAATCACTCCCCGTTGTAGTCCCTTTCATTGGCCGCATAGCCGCCAGCTCCTCCGTCATCTCAAAGTCTTTTGTTAATCCACAAACAAAGATAAGTAACTGGGCTGTATCACAGACGTCACAGCTCTCATCCAGAGCCAGGGAAAACAAGACAAAATTCTCCGTTTTCTTTTGTAGTTGAAGCACCAAATTCCCCGCGATGTTCTCAACCCGCCTCGTTACAGTGCGCCTCGAGAGAGAGAGACATTTGCAAACGCGTCTTTTTTCTCAGGGCATATTAGCGCTTAACAGTCTTTGTAAAACTCCCTATCAGAGAATGGCTTACTTTATCTTGCAATTTTGTGCTGGTCCTGATGGCTGCATCCCTGAGTGGAGTTTTGTAAAAAAAAAAAATCCTTGTTGCTTTTGCAGTTTAGCTAGCAAATCTTCCGATGCTCGAGCCGGCTCTGCATCAGTGAAATTGTTGATTTTTTTTTCTCCGTGTTTACTCTCGTAATGGCGATTCAAATTGTATTCCTTAAACACCGCTATATGTTCTCCACACACTAAGCACACTGCTTTACCTTTGATTTCAGCAAAGAAATATTTAAAAGTCCATGCCTTATTAAAAACTATACATTCTGTGTCAATTTTTCTTTTTTTAATGTTAGCTGACATATTTAAGAGGTACGAGCTAATTTCTTGGAAGCTGTTCAATTAAGAAAAACAATGGCCGCGTTCGACTTGTAGCTGCTTACAGCAATGCGTTCTGGTCCTGACGCAATGCATCATGGTTAGATTTTTTTTGTCCGACATTAAACCGGCGCTGCAGCTGCTGGCAGATCTCGCTCCATGTCATGTCAGTTAGTTGTCTTCAAAATAAAAGCCGTGTAATTGTATTTCGTGAACCTATCACAAAGTAGTAGGTGTTGCTACACTTTTACTACGAACTCACGTGGGCCGGTCAAAGGTAGTCAGCGGGCTGGATGTGGCCCATGGGCCGTAAAATGTCCAGGTCTGCTGTAGAGTATATTCGTAGGTCATATTGTATAAAAGTTGATTTTTTTTTTCTTTTCTTTTATTCACCCATCCCAGGGAGTGCTTCTCTATGGTCCTCCAGGAACTGGGAAGACCCTGCTGGCTCGAGCAGTAGCCCATCACACTGACTGCACCTTCATCAGGGTGTCTGGCTCAGAACTGGTGCAGAAGTTCATTGGAGAGGGTGAGTTTGAGCGCATACCCTGTGTCTTTGCAGTCTTAGTAGTAGGAATATACTGGTATTGGGTCTGATGCCATGCTTATGTACTCGTACTCATCCTCGTAACGATGCAGGTTATGCCACAAGCAATTGCTCTAAGACTCCACTGGAAGTACGCCTTTAGTTAGGCAATGTAAATTTAATTTTATTAGCACTTAAGTGTAATCTATTGCTAATTGAACCACAGCTCTGATCATTTCATGGTAATTGCTTTCAACATATACATCAATTTTCCCTTTGAAGCTGGGATATACGGCCGATAGGCGCCCACTGACGCCTTGTATCACTGGAACTCTATGGAAGATTAAAGTACACTTTGTCTAAATGGAAAACAGATTAAAGCTTATTGGTCAGTGTGCTTCGGTGATGTGTTTTCGGAGCCCGCCTGGATTCCATGCTTCACTGGGAGTCTGAGAGCTTCATACATAGTTTTTGCTTAGACAATGTTGATTGGACAGATAGATTTGCAGCCAGATATTTATACCAGCCTGGAAGCCAAGCTTCTCTGCATGGTGTTTGGGGGACATTGTAACAAGACAGGATAAACTAAGGCTGTCACGGTGAAGGAATTTCTCTTGGTTTGATTTAGGGTGGCTCAACATCGCGATATGTTGTATTTTTTGTGTGCTTTTGGTGCCGTGTGTTAAAATTAAAATGACATTGCCCAGCCAAAATTAGTATTATGAGTACCAGAGAACGAGCATGAGTACTTAAACTTGGTATCGGTGCATCCCTATTTAGTAGCTGACAGCAGTAAAGTATGACATATATATGATCTGTAGTTGTTTTTTTTTTTTACATTTGGAATAACGTCAACAGATACTCAAATGCTTTATTGATACATTGATTTGGATGCATTTTGCAAGTCATGGAATACCAGTACCGGCTGCCAAGGACAGAACAACCCTTTCTTGGCCTTTTATTTTCATAATTTATGATCATCTTTGCTCTTGCTTACTCATGGCTATTTTGTACAAATGGATTTCAGGTCTCTGAGACCAGGCTTGCCGTTTTAATGGCCAAGAAGTTGTTTGTTGCTAGGTTTCTCTGTAGCTATTAGAATTGTTGAATCTAGAAAAATGTCTTGCAGTCTGTGCTTTACACCCTATTATCATAAGCAGACCTCTGGTGCTTATGATGTACGTGCCGCTGTTGTGTGAGCACAGGGGCTCGGATGGTGCGGGAGCTCTTCGTCATGGCCCGGGAGCACGCACCCTCCATCATCTTCATGGACGAGATCGATTCCATTGGCTCCTCACGCCTTGAGGGAGGCTCCGGTGGAGACAGCGAGGTGCAGAGGACTATGCTGGAGCTGCTCAACCAGCTAGACGGTTTTGAAGCCACCAAGAACATCAAGGTACTCATGTGGGTTTGTGTCTGCCACGCCCAGTGGGTATGTGAGCACAGCTAAGCGGCTGCTGAAGTCCCCCCCACCCCCCAAAATCTGATTAACTAAGTTAATCAGATTTTGCTTAGGGCCCCAAAAAGGTTTTTGCCAGCCCTGGGTTGGTAGATCAAATACCATTAAGGTTGGTGAATGGGGGAAGGCATTAATGCTCTGTTTGTTTATGGTTTTGGACCTGGCATCCGAGTTTATTCTGATGAACTGATCTGTTTATTTGAAGTCACAACAGCATTATTTTACACTTTAATATTTCCCATGTTTTCTTATTAAATAGCCATCAGATTTGTCTGTTCTTACAGAAGAATATTTGACCTCCCATGAGTAAATTTTTTTTGTATTCCAAAGGTCATCATGGCCACCAATCGTATCGACATCCTGGACTCTGCCCTTCTCAGACCTGGTCGCATCGACAGGAAGATAGAATTCCCTCCCCCCAATGAAGAGGTGAGATTTGGTTTTTAAGTTTGCAGCTGTTCTCTACTAATTGATACAGTTTAGTAGTTGGTAGAAGCTGTTAACAGTAACTCTGGAGATACAATATTCCTCACTGTCTGTAGGTCTAGACACAGGTTAATAGTATTGATGTGTAAATGGTGATTGGATTTGTCTTTGTAATCTTCTGAGCGACATGCCCTATGGCTCTCCCCTGTAGGCGCGCTTGGACATCCTGAAGATCCATTCCCGCAAGATGAATCTGACCCGTGGAATCAATCTGCGTAAGATCGCCGAGCTGATGCCGGGAGCCTCTGGAGCAGAGGTCAAGGTGAGCAGCCATGCGGCAGTGTGGGTCAGTCACTTAGGCTACGTTCACACTGCAGGACAAATGTGGTCCAAATCTGATTTGTTGCTCATATGTAACTCAGATCAGATTTTTTCATGACAATGTGAACAACAGTCACATGGCATCCGATTTTTTCAATTCCGATTTTGGCCACTTCAGTATGTGGTCAGAAATCGGATACAGGTCTGATTTTTTTTTTTGCAATGCAACCTCAGTCTGAACAGCGAAATCGGAATTCATGGACTTTTCCTGCGTTCGATTATCTCTCAAATTCCGAGGTGAGTGACATCACGTCCAACAATCTCCCGTTCAAGCTACCACATCTCAGAACAAACATATGGCTGCCTCCATGAACACGCTGTTGTGTGTTGTTGCTTTATATTTTATCAGATTTGGAGTGAGATTATTTTTTCCGAGAGACAAACAAGAAACACGAACTAGTCAAACCACATTAAAAGCTTTGTAAAATATTTTAGTACATTCATAGCGATATTCTTTTTTCGAGAGGCAAACAAACTACAAAACGACACTAAAGTCTGGTAAAAATCTGATATTGCATGCTAGGATACTGTTTACCGTCATGATATGGTATTCTCTAAATCGAACACGTGCAATTACGTTTATAACTATTAATACATTTAACAAAATAAACATTTTTAAATATGTATAAAATAGAATTACTGTTGACTCCGTCAGAGTGCCAAACATGGAGGAGAGCACAGAAGTTGGCCAGTGGAGGGACAGTGACGTGCTGGATTTAATAAGTATTTGGGGAGATAAATCTGTTCAGGCAAAACTGGAAGGCTCATATCATAACCGGGCAGTTTTCCTGCATCAATTAAGTGATGTCTTTGTTTTTGCACATGCGCATCATTGCGTCTTTGTTGTTTTGTGCACAGGATTAAGGCCTGCAGTGTGAACGTAGCCTTATTGCACCCCCCCCAAGATATTTGCGCACTCACAATACAAAAGCAGATGGGGACATGCTTACTGTGATAATGCCGTTTCCAGATTAGATATTCCAAGTAAAATTAAGTTAGCAGTTTGTGCCCCCTGTAAGGAGAGCACTTGAAATGTGAGCTTTCAGTGACCTGAGGTAGCTACAGAGTGTCAGTGCCCAAATTTCAGGCCTCAAAAGTGACAACAGCATTTGCCAAACATGGGAAAACGGCACTGGTGATGACGACCAAAGGTCACTGACAGGGATGGATGGAGTGCTGCGATTGGACACACAAATATGCCCTCAGTTACTGAAGAACCAAATCATGTTACCCAGTCTCAGCAAAAACAGCTTTGTGAAGCTCACGGCATCCAAGGCTCCTGTCTCACACAGAGAGGCCTGACCTGCCGTAAGGAGTGCAAGACTGGGACCTCTGAAAAGCAGAGGAAAAGTAATATGGTCTGGCTTTCTTCAAACAAGCATAAGTCAAAGGATGCCTTCAGCCCACAGTGTTTAGCGGAATGGGAAGTCATCTCATGATCTTGGTCTGATGATACTGGGTGGGCATTACAGCCAAAGAATGAGGCTGTTCTGCAGGTGTAAACATCCTTCATGTTCCCATATCCAAATATAATTCCCAAATTTGAATGGTTTGTTGAAGAGCAGGATGTAATCTAATAAATTCCATGGCTTCTCCAGTCAGTCACATTTAGACATTGCTACCACTTTCATGCAGTAAAGTACTGGATGCTACTTGAATGATCCAGTATCTAAGTACACTCAGTTCAGGACTGAAGTTCTTCTATAGGAAAAGTCTGTCCTTTCTTATTAGGTGCTTGATATTACCATCATTAAGTGTTTCTCTTATGTTGGGTCCCCTGTCTTCCTTCCCAGGCACAAGCGACACAATGCACTGTGCCAACAGAGCTAGTTCATAATGCTGAACAGGTTAATTTGGTAGAATTTCTGCACAGCCCTTGTGTGATATCTGTGGCCGTTGAGCATCATATCCTGTTGTTGATGACACTATTTAGCTGCATTGTCTTACTGCCGCTTTGCATTCAGACACTTGGCAGGTTACAGAGACAGACTGAGCTGGTGACCCTGTGATAAACTCCCTGGCTCATGGGTTTGTTTGTGGATTAAGCCGGCTCTTAGCACAGAGGTCAGATTAACATCTGTTCATGCTGTGCCCCTTCATTAATATGTAGAAGATTATTCATTTAGAAATGCAGCTGGAGGTGGAAGATTGATGCGTTCTTGATTCAGTAGAGCTAATGCTGTTTTCCTACTGCATGCAGGGTGTCTGTACAGAGGCTGGCATGTACGCTCTGAGAGAGAGGAGAGTCCATGTCACCCAGGAGGATTTTGAGATGGCTGTCGCAAAGGCAAGCTGTCTATTGTTGATCACATTCCTGTTGAAGTGGTCATATCCACTCTTGGGATATTTTTTCCCCATTTTAAATTATGTAAATGTTACCAGTCAAAGAGCAAAGTCATATTTTGTCTTCCAACAGGTGATGCAGAAGGACAGTGAGAAGAACATGTCTATTAAGAAGCTCTGGAAGTAAACTCCAAGAAACCAACAACTGTATATTTTTTATTATTTAGGATTGACTGTAATTGTTCTGCTCTATAAATAAATGGTGTAAATCCCTAACACTGTCCATACAATCTTTGACGATATAAACATTTGAACAAAAGACTAAGGCGGCATCCCACTTGTGTCCTTGAGGATGTACATAACCCCACCTCTACAGGCTTGGATTTTTAAGTCTTTTAATCTATATTGCTTTATTAATGGAAATTACCTATTTCAAATGTGTGGTTATTGGGAATTGTGCTAGTTAAAAAATTTATAAGACCCGTTTGGTCTTTTCAGTTGACTTAATGCAGTTGTTAAAAGTATTGTTCAAGTATAATCTAATCAGTATGTCTTGTAAATTTTTTTAAATCATGATTGCATTTAAAAAAATATTCATTGTATGTCCACACAGATTAAAGGTCATTTATTTCTGAGCAGTACTTTGATAACTCAGTTCCATTTGCATCACATCAATGTTTTGTGGACATTTTACTTCCTAAGAAAACAGAAGCTATATTTGATTCCCCCCTTATAAATTATGGAGTAGGAATAATCTCATCCCTGTATTTCCTGAACATAAATTCTTGGTTTGTATCCTTCAACTCAGCTGATAATTACAAACAAAGATTTTAATTTATTATTGCCCCTCTTAAGCTTGAGATGGGGTTACGTTCCGATAAACATAACTTGAAAATATAAGTTGAATATGGTAAATCATACTGGAAGAAAAATGTTGCATTGTTAAACACTGTATGGGATGTTTACGCTCACAATCACTACAGAGACTGGAAGCGTGACTATGTGGCTGCTGCCATTGCCCGGCGTTAGAAAGTATCATATGACATACCGCTAGCCTGGTAACAGATCAAAATTCAAAGCCTTTTGACTACCAAATGTGCATAACTATCACACCATCATAAAGTCAAAATATCATCTGTACATGAGAAGTCCTTTGTATGATTCTTCTTCAGTATGAGAGGCATGATGCACAGAGATACCATGGGAGTTTAATCTTAACACTTATTTACTTTTTAGTAAGTACATTTTTATTTATAAAGCTCATTTAAAACAACCGAAGTTTGCCAAAGTGCTGTATGAAGTTTGTAAATAAAAAGTAGGACGAAACAACATGATAATATTGCCAGACCAAACAATAACACCAGTGAGAAAGGAGGCATAAAACAGTAAACAAGATACATATATTTTTTTTTATATACCAGAGGTCTAGTGGTAGTTTGTTGGCTTTAAAAAGATGTGTGCATACTATAAATCAAAGGACAGGAGACAGGCTAGCATTGCTAGCAGCAGTATTAGTGAATAATATGAACATTATGTCATCCCAGGGTGTGTCTGTGAGTCCTCAGCAAAAGGGAGTTTGCCTGTGTCAGGTTTCTGATTAATGATGCCAGATATGTATGCATGCCTCAACCCCTACCTGCTACAAAATTCATGCCTGTTCAGTGTTCATGGGGTCATGTGGTGTCTGAAGATAACGATGCACTGCTTCCTCTCGGAGGCTGTGGGCTCATAACCCATCTTGTTCTCTGCTTATGGAATTTACAAGTTTCTCCCAGTGTTCGTGTGCATTTATGAATACAGAGTCCAAAAGCACCAACGAATCTAATTTGTGCTGTGCGCGCCTTACCGCCCAGACTGCTTTCCGTTTAGGTTTTCCACTTTCTCAGTAAGTCATCTGCTTAACATGTTGGATGAAGTAATTTTTCACTGTTTTTCTTGCTTAAAACTGGTTTCTGGGTGTTTTTATTGGGCTATCCTGGTTTGTTAACCTGGCTGAGTGTACAGTCTGTTTATGGGGATTTAAGAATGATCTTTTTTCATGTTCCATTTTATTAACCTAGCATCTTTTGGATTTTTGCTGTTTCTGATTTTTATTTTGCCATCTGATTTTTGTCCCACCGAGGGTCATAGATTATAGATTATATGTACTCTACGTCCAATCTTCGGCGATTGAACAACTGGACTCAGGCCTTATTGGATTTTTAAGCATTGTGCTACTGAGAATTGCTTGTCATTCATGCTATTTACATTAATGTTCACGAAAGAGACAGATTATACAGATATATACCCTGTCATATAGATGTCCATTTGCTAACTTTCTCAAAGATCATGTCACCGCTTTGGCAGAGAAAACCATAATCACCATAGTTTGTGGTTCATACCTCTACAAATCCTTCACAGTCTCCAGCATCAACAGACTTTTTTAAGATTGCCCGAATAAATGTGCAGTCTCTGTAAATAAATCTTCTATTTTACATTATTTTTCCATTTCAAATGGATTGGGCTTCCTGTATGACTGAGACATGTCTTACATCAGGTAACTCGAGCCATCTGGGTGAGGTTGCTCCAAGGAACTATCTTTTTTAAAAAACTGTCCTGCCCCATTTTATGTGCACTAGACCCCCAAAATTCAACAAAAATTTATTCAGGATTGCTCAAATTTCTTAGTGCCTATTGTACCACGCAGTGATAAACTTACGACTTTCGATGATTTTAACATTCATAGTTCCTGTCCATGGCTTAGCCACTTGTAAAACAGTTCCTTGTCTCTTAACCAGGAGAGGCATTGCTTGTACTCTTTTTAAACTTTTAATATGTTTAATATGTAATGCAGAATTGAACTGACTGATCCAAATCCAAGCACAAGAAGCCAGCCTTGACAGAATGAACCACGGATGCAGAGTGATAACCATCTGAAAAAAGCTTAGTAGGAGATGGGTTAATTAACAGAGGGCACTGTACTGAGACTGGGATGATTACTGGATGTTCAAGGATGTGAGGGAATAAACATGATAGGATTACCATCAGGCAGTCATCAATTTATCAATTTAATGATTGGTAAACCTATTCTTAAAACCAAGTCCAAAGTATGGCCATATTCTTGTGTAGGACCCGAGTGAAATTAAATAATGCCATGCGTGCTCTCAGGCAGGAGTGCAGAAAAGCTGAGGGAAGGTGAAAATAGATAAGGTTCAGATTTCCTTTGACATTTTTAAAGGCTACTTGACTGAATAACAACATTCTGTTAAGACAGCTAAAATAAAATATTTTTTTCTGACACAAATTAGTAAAAACTCTCACAGGACCAAAATTCTTTTCAGTACTCTCAATACATTTCTTAATCCCCCTGCTGCTACAGCTCTCAGTGACTACTGAAACTTGCAAGCATTTTTCAAATGTCTTTAATGAAAATATTAATAGGATATGATCTATAATTCTTCCTTTGTCACATAATCCTTATCCAGCACAGCTGCCATTTGGTTCCTTTGTCCAGTTTCCTTTTCCCAGCTGCAGGACACCGTTTAGTCTTCATGCCCCATAGATATTCTACCTATATACTTTTTTAAAGATATACTGCCTCCCATTGCCCCCACTGTATGGACCATTATAAATGCCTCTCTAGCGAATGACTCTGTGACTTCTTGTTTTAAACATGAAGTGGTTCAGCCATTGCTACAAAACCATAACCTAGACCAAACACTTCCAAATAGTCATTGACACATTTGGAAACTAAGTTTTGGAGAAAAAAAATCACATGCTTCCAGTTATCTTGAGCAATATTTCGTTACTGAAAAATTTCAATCTGGTTTCATAGCATAGTACTGAATCAGCCTTACCCATAGAGACAAATGATTTACTGCTCTCTATTGTTGTAATGCCAGGCGAGAATGGAGGAGGCTAACCCCGGAATGCGGAGACAGAACCCTTTATTAGGGAGATCGGGTGCAAACAATGCCAGAAGGGGAATCCTAAATCGTGGTCGGGGCACAGGCAGCGATCGATAGCCGGGGAGATCAATCCTACACAGAAGGACAGGAACGGGTTCCGGGAGAACAGAAGGATCGGCACCGCCAAGGGTGCGGGGCATAGCAGGGCAGGAAGGCAGGGCACACAGGAAGAGGCGGGTCAGACGAAGGGATGAGGCAGGCAGGGCAGGTAGGCAGGAGACAGCAGGCGGGACGAACCAGGAGGACAGAAGACAGAAAAAGTGCTTAGTATGGCTCATTCCAAAGACGGCAACAATACTTCGCACTGCCTGCGGCGTAGTCTGGTGTTAAATAGCGGAGCGATCAGCTGACGATCGCCCTCCGGTGCTTGGCCCCGCCCGTGTGGGCGTGACAATTGTCAGTGGATCGTCTGTTGTTTTAAATCTACTTGATCTGAGTGTGGCTTTTGATACTGGTGATCCTTCTTGATAGTGTTAGTTATGTTGTAGATATCCAGGGAACAGCCTTAAAATGGTTTTGATCTTATTTGGAAGTAAGGTCTTTTTCAATCAGTATAGGTAAAGACATTTCTATGGGCTGATATTTGTGCCACTAGAAACTGAATCTGAATTTATGAGTTAAATCTGAATTTATTAGTTTGAATCTGAATTTATTAGTTGAATCTGAATTCAGTTCGCAAATTCAATTTCAACTTATTGAGACGCACAATCCGGGTCCTTGAGGAAAAGTAATCGACTGAAGGTTCACAACGCAACTCATTTCCACGTTTCCGGCAGTTCTACAGGTCGGGGTAAATTGGAAGCGTGTGCCGGGATATCGCAAGAAATATATCATAATGCAATTCTTATCCAGCACAGCTGCCATTTGGTTCCATTGTCCAGTTTAAACCAGTTTATGATATATATCAGAATAAGCTTTATATACTATGGTAGCCCTGAAGGTCAAAACACAACAACATTTCAAAAACAAAATATTACAGAAAACACAACATTTAAAAAAAACACAACGACATTACAGAAAACATAACATTTCAAAAAACACAACGACATGACAATAAAAACTTTGAATCCGTGAAGTAAATGTATTTGATCTTTTTCCTGGCAGCTACTGTATCTTTTTACACAGGGCTACTATACACAGTAGTTTTTTTTCACTGCTAGCAGTTTGGATCAGGAGTTGGTTATTGCAAAAGAAGTAATGTGCATGCAGGTGATATTTGTATAGATTTATCTACACC
>JAODKC010000095.1:30832868-30847988 GCA_026777985.1 Mormyrops attenuatus | reverse complement strand
ATTCTAGGTGGGGTCTTACCAAGGAGTTATATAATCGTAGCATCACCTCCCTTGACTTAAACTCCACACACCTAGATGTAACCCAACATCCTATTTGCCTTTTTTATTGCTTCCCCACACTGGCGAGAGTAGGACATGGAAGCATCAACATATACACTGAGGTCTTTCTCGTAATCAGCTACCTTTATTTCAGTGGAACCCATAAAATATCTGTACTTTATATTTCTACTCCCTGTCTGGGTTTGGCTGTTGCCAGGAGAATGGTACTCTCCTGACTGCATTGTGCCAAGTGTAGAGTTTGGTGGAGGGGGGATTACGGTGCGGGGTTGTTTTTCAGAGGTTGGGTTGGCCCCTTAGTTCCAATGAAAGGAACTCTTAATGCTTCACTATACCAAGACATTTTGCTTCCAAATTTGTTCCAGGATAACCGTACCCCAGTGCAAAAGCAAGGCCCATAAAGACATGGATGACTGAGTCTAATGTGGAGGAACTTGACTGGCTTGCACAGACCCCTGACTTCAACCCAATAGAACACCTTTAGGATGAATTAGAGCAGAGACTGCGAGCGAAGCCTTCTCGTCAGTGTCTGACCACACAAATGCTCTCCTGGAAGAATGGTCAAAAATTCCCATAAACACACTCCTAAACGTTGTGGACAGCCTTTCCAGAAGAGTTGAAGCAGTTATAGCTGCAATGGGTGGGCCAACTCCACATTAAAGCCTACGTATTAAGAGTGGGATGTCATTAAAGTTCACGTGTGAGTAAAGGCAGGTGTCCCAATACTTTTTGAAATATAGTGTACATTCATGTACTGTATAAATACACACAAACATGCAGAACTTAGGATAGAATATAAATACGAGAAGGAAATATTAAGGAGAAAGACTTACAAATTGGTGGTTTGGATGCTTTGGGATTCTGTAGGGTCCCCATTTTCATCCTGTAAGCCAATCGCCTGAGAAGGCAGTATCCAATGTGTAACCATTAAAGTGCAGCCACTTAATGAAGTGAAAAAACAGTTTCATAAAGGCAATGAAATGTCAGTGACTACAGGGAGGAGCTCCTGGCACTCACTGCTCATGTACAGTAATGGAGAACACCAAAATTCATTTTCTTACTGAAACACTCAAATTGCATGGGCAATTGACATTATAATGCAAAGAAATATACACATGGCACATGGTACCTTACAGAGACAGAACAGGCTAGGAAGACGTTCTTACCTCTCCTGGAACAATCTGGAGGGGATAAGGCCTGCACGCAGATTGCTGTCACACACCCGCTTGGCCTGCCACCACGTGGGATCATCCTGGCTCACCACATGTAGAATGTCACCACGCTGGAAAGGAAGTCCCGCCTCCTGACAGGGCGTGGCCTTGTCCTCAGAGGGTACATAGTCAAACAGGGCCCTCATGTATACCTGAGAAATAACACACAGAGATAATGATGGCATAGCGAGGGCAACCACCTTCAGAGAAATGCTTCCAGATTGCTCATTTATGACACCTAGTTTAAGACAGGAAAGGCACATAGCATAAGCTGATAGCAGGCAGCCATGTGTCTCCCATATTATAACAGACCTTGCTCTCCTTCAGCCTGTCCTCCTCCTTTATCGCCGGAATTATTTTGAGAGAGATAGAGCCTTGAGACTGTGACTGCAGCAGCAGGATGAGAAATCACACTGCTGTTAATTACCTATATTTCATCATTTTCTGAATTTATAACTAGTCAGTTATGGGTATACTGTAATCATTGTAATCCATGCTGTCAGACCACTTGCACATGTTTGAATGTATTTTTAAGGACTATGTCTGGGGGTTACTGTTAGGTTTGGCCATGCAAAATGAGAAAGAACGTAAAGAAGGAAGGAGGGCCATACCAGGATTTGACTGATTTCATCGGGTCTCTTGTGGATGACGAGGATGCCGTTTACTTCTCGCAGCTCATCTCCTACGTGCACGAGGCCTACCGAGAAACATATGCTCATTTGCCAAAGCAGAGGTTTAGCGAAGGGTGGGCCTGCTTTCTTACTGCAGCAAATAAGCAGCCACTTACAGGATTACTGGGTCTGTTCAGGAAGTTAAATTAAAGCCATCAATCAGACCAGTCGTCTCCCAACTGCTCAGACGTCACAATACTGTGATCAAATTACTGTGATAACGTATTTGAGCTGCTTTACTGCAAGACACCAATTTCCCTAGACTGGGGATCTTATGACTTTGCAATATGGAAGTTGTTGTTTCCCTGCTGTAATCAATTCACATACTGTACCATAACACAGAAAATCAATTGGAGAGTCTAAGCAAACAACAGAGCCCGAGCTTTAATCTATGTTCATAACACTGCGCTAGAAGTAAGATCTCAAGCAAATAGAGTGCATCTCACGGCAGGGACAAATCTGCATGTAAATAGACACAAAGTGAAGCATGTAGCTACAGGCATGCAGTGTAGCTCAATGATTGTGAATACATTTTTACAAGTGCATTGAAGGAATACCCTCATAGAGAATCTCAAACATGCACACATAAATTAAAATCCCCTCTAAACAGATAGCATTTCCATGGTAACCAGAAGGGTTAAACAGTGCTCCTGTCTCCTGAAATACACATTATGAAATGATACAACTCCAATGACTGAGGGATATCATGTCATTTTGGATAGATAATTTCAATGGGAGTCACATTTTACTACTGCAGCTCTTATACCTCGTTTCCACCAACACGGAGCTGGTGCTGGTGCCGGTGCTGGGCTGGTTTTCACTTGGTGCCTTTTGAGAACCAGCTTGTGTTTCCACCAGTTTAAAAAAAGAATGGAACAGAAACGTTACGAAGGTGGAAGTGAAAGCAAAGTAAAGGTTGATCTGTGTTTTGATTTTTTGGATTTATTTTGCAGAACCAAAAACAAGTTTCAAAAGTATGACTCGTTGCCCCCTGTCTCTATTGTCTGTATCCACTCTTGTCTCTATAAAGGCCCCCATTTGCTAAAAACTGACCTTTCTGTCCGCCTCATGATCTCTTCGGCACTCAAATGCCAAAATATTTTATTCATTCGACCTGCAACATATTCAATCTGGCCAGTAGATCGATCTTTCATTTTTCTCAGAATAAAAAATGATGTAACCTTATTCTGCTAAAAAGCTGCCAAATTGTTTCACTGCCAGCACCGGTGTTACTAGACTAACTATATCAGTTATGGATTGAATTTTCCAGGTATACAGAAGGTTTGGATGCGAATTCCCGTCCCACTTTCGCTTACATCACAATGCCAAATTCATAGCCCAGCTTTTCTGTGGTGCCATGCTGGAGTTGTTTTTCTGGCACAAGGCCATTTTTTTGCGGTGGAAATGCGTGGAACCAGTGCTGGATTGGGACAAAGTCTGGCACCAGCACCGGTACTGCGTTGGTGGAAACGAGGCACTAGTGTTGGCTGTATTATTGAATTATTATTCAACACATTACTATAAAAATCTGTTTTTCCATGAAGTGTTTAGTGTAGGGCTACTAGAATGTCTTCATTTAAAGGCCTCTGTGTGCAGTTTATGATTAGGATACCATGTCATATATTTTTACCCACTGCACGCATAGACAATTTGCCTATTTCACTTTTAGTAGTTTGATTTCTGTTGGTTTGTCGTAGTTTGTAAAGAAGCTTTCTAGTCACACACTGCAGGAGCTGGAATGAAACAGGTTACTTACCACTACGGTCTGCAGCTCCACCCCTCATAATCCGGGCCACTACGATCGCACCAGTGGCCTCATCTCGACGGATGGTTGCCCCCTAGGAAAAGAGAGATTGTGCTTCTGTAATGTTATCTAGTTACGCTGACTGCCTTCTCTATCTGCTACTACTGTATGATGTGTGCAGGTATCTGCCCTGATTAGGACTGGCATCACATCCAGGGTATACCCCAGCCTTGCACCCTGCTGTTCCCGGGATAGGCCCCTATGTGTCCCTAACCAGGATTAGGTTAGAAGATGGACAGATATTTATACCTGGATTAGTTATGTAAGTTACATGGTGTAACACATAGAAAGGGGCTGTTCTGGGTATGTGGGCAGTTTGCAGGCCCTGCTGGCAAGAATGAATGAAACACCAACCAGCGGCTCCTTGTTTTTAACCAGGCGCACAATCTTTACTGACTCCTCCTCCAGCCCATCATCCAGGTCGTCGGGCAGAGGTGGCAGCACAGGGTCAAAGCTCTTCTGAGCAACTGTGTCGTGCACTGTGAGGACAGCCTAATGGACATGATGGACAAAGAGATGAGAATACAACCGAGGCAAATGTCAGGGCAAAGACATTTCAGTAAATAGGGAAGTGAGTGGTGCAGTTAGTACATATAATATGCTGTAATATATGTGCATAAAAACAAAATAAATCAGTAAAATTGCTCTGAGTGGGAAAGCCTTTCCTAATTACAGAAGTCTACTGAAAAGAATCAAAGACATTTACAGACAGACAAAAAAGCTAAAAACGTGTTCGTCAGAGACATTCACTTAAACTTTTAGTTTCACTGAAAGGCTCTGTGAGCCCATTATCTGCTCATCATCGTTAGCATTACGAGCAGCAGAGCTGATGATGACGGTCGGCATGTTAGCAGGCACCTTAAGGTGTGGAGCTGTCAGCAGCTGCAGGAGCTCCTTCTCGTCGTTGCTCATTGGCCCGCTCTGCAACTCCTCGGCCACCTGTCAACCAATCATCTCTGCTGGGAATCTGTGGCCACACCCTCTCAGAATCCAGCAAATGTTTTACCAATCATCAATACCACTTATCTTCTGTTTATAAGCCCAAGATCTGTGGATGTGTGTGATTTGAGCCAGTTATTATAACTACTAACAAATTTAACTTGAGAAAAAGGTCTCAAAAATATTTGTGTAGGAAAACTATACTTTATGGAGCTGGATTTTTTATCATTTACACACCAGAAATAAAAAACTCATTCATGTATTTGCAAAATTACTATTACTATATTTCCCTGTGTTTTAAGAATGGAAATGTAATGTATTGTTGAGTATTTATTGAGTAAGCACTTGAAATTCTTTACAACAATGGCCCATAACTGGCATCAGTGGTCATTATGTAGTGCCCAGAGTAAGCTGATATAAATTCATATGCCCCTTTTTTATGCACATATACCCCAGCAGATGAAGACCCTTTCAGCTGCCTGCACGCTGGAGCCCAGCACGTTTCCTTCTGCCACATCGAGCAGATCAGGGAGGCCTCTTTGGATGAGTGTTCTCATCATTGGCTGCTCCCAGTGAACTTCCATTGCCTGACAGCTTTAAACCACCTTACCGATGGCCACTTTGCCACTGCAGTGGGTGCCTCTAAGAATTAGACAGTAAGGTGTGAAATGGCTGAGATATTCACAGATATGACTGATAAGAATATGTTCTAATTGGGGTTCATGCATTGCACTGGTTTTGGATTTATTGAATTTATTTCACTGCTGGCAAAGTAACATGAAGAGTAGCATATTGTAACATACATCATTAAGCTTACCGAGGACAGGCAGGCTTGGAACCTATGGCAGGAAGAATAGGGCACAGGGCTGGGGCACACCCTGGATGAGATGCAAGTCTATCTCAGGGCACACGGTGGAGATATGCCCTGCATGGCATACCATGATATCACAGGGCACAAGGCTGGGCTACACCCTGCATATGTCAGTGTCAGCTCCTCCCATTCTGTGTCCCTTCCCCTTTTGGCCAGCAGACGTCGCCGGTCATCCCGTCCCACGTGTTGTCAGTCTTTGTGTCTTCCCCTGTTGTCAGTCTATAGTGTTTCCTCTGCTCCCTGTTGACCCCATAGCTCAATTTGTTGAGCATATGGTTGTCTGTGAACTCCTGTGTTTGAATTCTGCCTCCTCTGTTTTTGTATTGTGTTTCATTTGTATGAGTTTTATTAGTTCCTGTGTCTGGTGATTTGTATTCGGTTTTGGTTTCGTTCCTTGTGCCCCTGCTTGTGTTTTTACCTGTCTGTAATTCCCCTGTGTTAGTTTCTGTTTCCCTGTTTAGTTCTTTTGAGTTAATTAGTTTCATCTGTGACCTGTTTTCCCAGTCGTTGTTAATTAGTCTCACCTGCCCTGTGTTAGTCTCGTTACCCCTTAGTATTTAAGTCCCTGCTTCTGTTCCATTCCCTGGTGGTTCATTGATTGTTATTTTGATAGTGATTCTGATTTTGTTAGTGAATGTGTTGTAAATTGGATGTTGCCTAACTGTTTACCTGCAAACCTGCCGCCCTTTGTAAATTTAGTCTTTGTTTATTCCCTTTTGTTTTTGACCCCTCATGGTCCTTTGTTTTTGTTAGTGTTTCCTAATGTTTCTCGTTCATTTAATTAATAAACCCCGTTTTTGTATTGTGAGCCACATGTGGGTCGTCCACCTTTCCTGCCTGTACCATGCCACGCACACGCACTAAATCCATCTGAGTCTGTGACAGCATGGGATGCCAGTCTCCATTTCACACATATGTACAGGTACACCTCCTATGGGTTCAAGTTCAAGACGCGAGGTAGCCTAACAATGGCAGCTGCATGAGAACCACAGTGCATGGGGAGAACAATGACCGGAATGGAAGCAGGATTAAGTGTGAGGTGACCGTATTACCCAAGCAGCCTCCACAGCCATGCCTTGAGCCCTGTGCTCTCTGAAAGTCAGAGGTGGATATTTCAGGTCCAGAAATTAAAAATCCAGACCAAGATTTTGTTTCAACCAACCAGTTGGGTATATAGAGTCACAGTCACAGACTGGTCTACGGGCTTCCCATGCCACTGACAGGATAAGCAGTTAGAAGATAGATGGATGTACAAAATTTTGATCTTACTGTACTTACATCTTCTGCCAGAGAGGAGGCACTGTGGAGAACAGGAGTGGGACTGAGATGCTCATACTGTCGCAGCTTCTCATGTATCTGAAAGACATAGCCATTTTGTCTGTAAGCATGTCTCCCAGTATCATAGTTTAATCTATTGGCATTTACTAAATAGATTATAAGGCTATATGTAGCGAAAAGGGGAATGAGAAAACAAAGCAGCATATATAATCAGAAGGCGGCGTTTAGGAAGGATATTCTAAATCTTAACTGATGTTTATTGATCCCCATGGGGAAATTCTCTGTACTCCTCTCTCATTTTACTCTCTATAGAAGAGAGCGAGCTGGCTGCAAAGGGCAACCACTCAATCCAGCACCCAGGGAGCTGGGGGTTAAGGGCCGTGCTCAAAAACTTGGAGATGTGCTGAGCCTGGTTTCAAACTGGTGACTTTACAATCACAACCACAGAGGCTTAGCCCACTGAGCCATATGCTGCCCCACTAGATTAAAAAGATTTACCATCATTCATTTTAAGCTCAATTTTAACTGTTCATTACAGAAATTGCCAAAAAAAAAAAGATTTTTAAATGAACTAATGTGTAAATATATGGAAGCAAGAGTCTCTGGCCTGGAGAAATGCAGTGAGGAGAAATGCATGATGCAAAGTGTCCTGCCTTCATGAGGTAAGCGAGGCTCTTCTCACTGAAGACATCCCTCAGGAAGACCATGTCCTCCATGTGGTTGGCATCTGGGCGGAGCTGGGCAGTCAGCAGGGCCAGCGTCTCATGCAGTCCTGCGTTTCAGTGCACAGAATTCACCATGTCTTCATAATGTTTTTGATCAATTGCACATTAATTACATGTCATTCTCCTCTGAAAGAAAATCCAGATTTTTAAAATATTTTAGAATGATTAACTGCACCAGTATTATTTAATATCAGCTTGGGAGGAAATAGATAAGCTACCATATGCATTTCTACCCATTTAAATCACAGGAAATGTACTGTAAAATACAGAAGATCATTGGAGCCACCTAAAAGATATATATATATATATGTATACCTTTAACTTTCGACTTTTTTACATATGTTTGCTTTTAGATGCTCTTCTGTAGGTAAAAGACACTGAAAACACTTTTGAGAAATTAATGTAAGGTATATCCCCCTGAAAGCAATTTTCCAATTAAGTAGATTTAATCTCCCACAGGTCACAAGAACAATGATTAATATATACATTAAAACATTAGTTTAAATAATACTATGTATTAGATAATGATTTGTGAGCTGAGCAGAGTGGCGTGTGCTCTGTGTTATAGGAAGTCTCACCTGCACCTGCGGAAAGCACTGGCATGGCGTCGATCATCGATCAGGCGCGGTATCTGGGTATGGGGCAGATAACATGGCTACATCAGGATTCATAATGAAATGCTTTGATTGATTGTCGTGCCATTGCTTTTGCTTTGTTCTCTTGAGTATAGTCAATCTAAACAAATGTCTGACCAGTCCTCAAATAACTCATGCACACTGATCATTATATTAATCTACCATCTGATCTCACTGTGTCACTGTTAAACATCAGTGCAGCGGGTCCCTTTGCTGCCCCATCACAGTCTCTGTGAAGAGCTTCTCCTGTGTTAAGATTAAAACATAGGCCTTCTATGTTTTTTTAAGCAACCACTGAGTTTGTGTGATATGCGTGTGGTGATGTTTGCGCAAAGTAAAATGACAACATGAAAACAGACTTCATGTTAGTTGTGCTGGCCATGGTTCTTACAGGTCAACTTGTCATTTGCTTCACCAATGAGTGTCTGTCAGTTGTTGTTTTAACATTGTCTTAGCAGTACTACTAGTATTACTCTTAGGGAGTTACTGACCGGGGCTGGTCAGTACACAGCCTGCTCTGATTGCCATCACGACTTCTGAAATTCCTCTTCTCTGCTTCTTCTTATTATAGCACTTTAAATATTTTATGTGAGATAACATATATCTCATACATACTGTACCATCATTTCTCTAAAGACTGCAGCAGGCTTGTTATAGCAATAAACTCAATTTTTTACTGAAACTGAGAGCTAGGCCTATTGCATTTGATGATACTTTATTTGCATTTTTAACGTATATAACCATAAGTTTATAGGAACTCTTATTTAGCCATACTTTTTCTTAATGTCCCATGAGACACAGACATGTACAGGGGAGAGTGATGCTTGGGGTCAGCACACGGGGTGAGTCAGATTTCACAAGAGTTAAGAGTCTTGCTCAAGAGCCCAATAATGAGAAGAGCACTCTGCCTGCAATGAAGTTTCGAACTTGTGGTTTTCCAAACACAGGTACAGAGCTGCAACTTACGGAGTCAGACAGCACCCCATATCTGAGCTTGACATGAACCCAGGGACCTAAAAAAGCGAAATAATAAGCTAAGCTGCCTTGACAAATGCACAGTGTGAGGTGAATCCACACATAATCGTGGGTTCACTTTCCTTGACATTACCTGCTTGTGATCCTCTGGAATGCATTATGGACAAAACTATTGGGTCACACCTGATAATCATAGAATTTGCTTCAGGCTTTCTTGGTGGAGGTTTGGGCCAGTTATATGTAAAGTGCTTTGTGACAATGACTGTTGTTAAAAGTGCTATATAAATAAAATTGAATTGAATTGAACTTAGGTGTTTCATTCAGACCCATCGCCAGAGGTATACACAATCAAACACCTAGCCATGCAGTCAGAAACTCAGCCATGAAGTAGCAGACCATGTAAAGTCACAGAGTGGGGTCGCGGAGTGCTGAGGCACGTAGTGTATAAAAGTCACCAGTGCTCTGTTGTAAACTTCCTCTGACATTGAAAACTGTGTGCTAGGAATGGGCTTCCATGGCCAACCAGCGACATGCAAGCCTCACATCACCAAATGTAATGTCATGCTTCAGATGGAGTGGTGTAAACCACACCACCACTGAACTCTGAAGCAGTGGTGTTGAATCACACATCTCTGTTTGGCAGTCTGATGGACAAGTCTGGGTTTGGCAGATGCCTGACTGCATTGTGCCAACTGTGAAGTTTGGTGGAGGAGGGATAATGGTATGTGGTTGTTTTTCAGGGGTTGGGTTGGCCCCTTAGTCCCAGTGAAAGGACCTCTTAATGCTTCACCATACCAAGACATTTTGCTTCCAACTTTGTGGGAAGGCCCTTTTCTGTTCCAGGATAACTGTACCCCAGTGCAAAAGCAAGGCCCATAAAGACATGGTTGGGTGAGTTTGGTATGCAAGAATTTGATTGGCCCGCACAGATCCCTGACTTCAACCTCATCGAAGACCTTTGGGATGAATTAGAATGTAGATTGTGAGCCAGGCCTTAAGGTCCAACATCAGTGCCTGACCTCACAAATGCTCTTCTTGATGAAAGGGCAAGGATTTCCATAGAAACACTCCAAAATGTGGAAAGCCTTTCCAGAAGAGTGGCAGCTGTTATAGCTGCAAAGGGGGAACTAACTCCACATTGATGCCTAAGGATTTGGAATGCGATGTCATAAAGGTTCCTGTAGGTGTAATGGCCAGCTGTGCAGTACTTTTGTCCATATAGTGAATATGGTCTCACTAATGCCAAAACATTAGTATGTTCTTCCAGCTGACTTGTTTTTGTCTTATTGCTAATTACTGAAACTGCTCTCACCACCTCAGTTTAATGATTGATAACCCCACCTCCCAAATCCCTCCAAAGCACCTTAAGCGGGATCTGTAAGGAAATCTAATTACCGCCATCAGAGGTGATAATGTGGTGAAATAATCACACAGGCTGAGAGGCTGTAACAGGAACTTAAATCAATACTTTGACACAACTCTTTATTGTTCTGCAGTATTTGACATTCGCAAAAAAAGACAGATTTGTCTGGCTACTGTGATAACATCGGCACATTGAAATTTGTTTCAAATATCAAATGAAATGGTTTCTTTTGTTGTGTAATTGTACATAATTGTAATTGCAACAGCCACAATAGCTATATCAATCGCAACATAAATTGTGAATATGTTTTATACATTTAAAAAATGAAGCCCTGAAATTTGTCCTTTTTTACTGTAGATAATTTGGAATAAACAGTTGTAGAGTAATTAAGAAATATCTCACAAATGAAATTATTCTTTACAAATACATCCTAAAGAAGAATTTCTCAAATGGTGAGAAACCGTTGGTGGACAACCTAAAAAATGCAGAGCCAGGTTAATTGAGTTAACGGGTCACGCTACATGCTACTGTTTTGGTAATATCCTGGAAGACATAAGTGCTCCCTCAGAGGGAGCATCAAGTGTCGGTGAAGAAAGCAACAGCTCAGCAGCCGCATCATCTTTTTAAAAAGAAGATATTGTGGATAAATAAGGCAAACAGACATGGGTGGAGTGGTGATACTTTTTTTGCAGTTTAAAGTGAAACACATAACAGGCTACTGCTGCGTACTGATGAAAACTTGTGCCAAATAAAACTGTAAATACTGTTCTTTTCATGTAAAATGGGGTTCCTTTGGTTTCCTCCTGCAGTCCAAACCCATGCAGTTCAGTTAATTGCTTTCTCTGAAATGGCCATAGGGTATGACTGCATATATGGCATCCAGTACGGAGTACACCCAAGCCTGGGTCTGGGTTAGGCTCCAAGGCCCCTGTGACCCTCAACAAGACAAGTGGTTAGAAGTTGAATCGATGAACATTCAGGGGCCAAAGCAACTAAAATCCCTACAGAGAAATTTTGTCAAGACTCGCTGAATCCTAATTTAGTCAAACAGGACAAAAAGCTCCACTAGCTGTGCCATCCCATCCCTACTGGCAGGTCATCTAACCGACAGGCCCAGAGTCATCTGGACTGGACACCACAGAAAATGAACTTTGGGCCGGTGACCATACAGGGAGCTGCGGAACGAGGTGCACATGAGAAGGACTCAAGGGTGTGTGGCTCGTGGAGACTAATATAACTCTGCAAAACAGCAGTGATTGCTGGAGCTGACATCTTTACAATTGTACCAGTCAAACAGACACACCTGTGCCTATCTGTACTATTCTCTATATTTTAGAGTAAAAAGACATCAAAACTATAAAATAACATAGTATATGGAATTATCCACTGACCAAAAAATTAAGCAAAAATTATTAAGTATTAAACTCTATGGGTTGGGACTCGGAAGGTTGCCGGTTCAAATCCCTGGGTCAGCAGAGTGATCCCACCTTTGGGCCTTTGAGCAAGGCCCTTAACCCCAATTTAATTAGTTTAGCACAAGTAGCTGTACTTTTTGCTATGCATTTGTTAGCTTGCTGTGTTGGTCCATTGCGGTCAGCTCCCCCTGAGATAACATCCTGCACATGAATCAAGAGTCACTGGGACTGTCTGCCACCCTGTTTCCCTCTATTCAGCTCAGATGAAGTGGAGTTCCTACTTTGTTCTCCTCAGAATCCACAATAAATATGTGTTTGCGTGACCATGATGACCCTGACAGCATAAAAGAGGAGTGAGAGCATCATGTATGTATCTGTTTCTCTTTCACCAGATCCACCTCGAGCTACTGTGCCAATAATTTCATACAAAAATCGATACTCTCGTGTTAGTGCAGAAAGACCCAAAGGAGGCTATCACTATATTGGGGAATTATACACTTTAAGACAATTGGTCAAACACCAAGGACACAAATCATTGTACTTCCAAAAGCTAAAGGTTATGACATGACCCACAGCATGAAGCAGCGGGAAACACACGCCTCCTTCCTAAAGCATGAAGCTAATAAGTCAGGCGGGTCTACAGTATGATCATTTCTCTGGCTCAGTTCTGCTACTTACTCTCTGATTCCACCACTCAGCCTCCTGCCTACAGCAAACAGTCTTACCGCTAGACTGAGCGTGTAACAGCTACGAGACGTGAACACACACGGGGTGCTGTTTCTGCACCCTTAGCCATCCTGGTAACCTCTGCCGGAAACCCGCCAGCAACCCACCAAGCAGATCTCCCTTGCAGGAGCTGATTTGGAAAAATGGCACATTTCTATTTCCATTAAATGTGGTCTGCAGTCAATGTGATTAATATAATGCCACCTTGCAAAGGATTTGCAATCCACTAAGAGTGTCTCCCTGCCCTGTATCCTGTGCTGTGGGGGAAGGCGCCCCCTCCCCTATGACCCTCCCAGAATATGTGGGTAGAAGATGAATAGATGTATAATAAAATGCCCTTGTTGAACTGGGGGAAAAAATCTGAAACTTAGTAGGTTCACTGGAACTACTGATCACCATCACAGAATGCCATAAGCAGCACTCCAGGAGGCTAACACACTTTGGAGAGGAATACACACTGCAGACGGATTTCATCTATCAGGCTTATATGAGTTTCTCGGTATTTGCAAAACAAGACGTGTTATTAATATTATTATCTGTCGCTACTATTTATTTATAATGCTGAAGCATAGCTTTTCAGCTAAGTGTTTCTAATCGATACTGTCATACAATGTTTTCATTTGCATAAAGTTAAATCATGTAGGTCCTTCATAGCTGGGGACAAATGCAAGCAAAGTAAATTTTCCATTGTGGAGGGTAACATCAGATGAGTTGGCCTGATGTTAAAACGTACCTTTAATTTCAACACCCAATATTCATTCAAGATCTGGCATGCCAAGATATGCATCCTCAAACACTTCAAACTTTCACACATCACCTATAACAATGTTATCTGCTTCTAGAATCCTTTACTGCTCCAAATAGCAAGTTGATTCACCTATGTCTGTTTTTCTCTGGGGCCGATACCCAAGTTTAATTCCTTTTTCACTGCATTTCCCAGTATAGAATGTAATGACACCTCCATTCACAATACATTTCCTAGATAACACAATCAGTGCTACTATTAACATTCAGTTGTAGGGAGTCTATAGGTTCAACAGCTCTCTCTCTCTCTCTCTCTCTATATATATATATATATATATATATATATACACACACACACATATATATATATATACACACACACACACAAAATATGGTGCTAGGCTAGTCAATGATTGTTAGCATTAGCATAAGAGGGGTACAAATAAAATACTTGTAGCATTACTTCTGATATGTTTGGGGTTTCCTAGATTATGATTTAATATATCTAAATAAGCATGAAGGGACTCAACCCAGTATTTATCAGTTTGTGTATACAGCTTTAGGTAGCTCAGTGCTCAGTGATAGAAGCACAAGTAGAGGCAGGAAGAGACTGATCAGTATTCAGGGGCTCATACAGACCCACTCCATTTCATAGAAATACTCAAGAAGGACTGATATCACTCAGGCTGCAGCAGAAGTCTGATGTGTCCAGAGGCATGGCAGACGTCATCATCCATGGGGGTGCGGGATTAAAACCCTGGATGGGATGCCAGTTCACCACTGGGCTTGGGCACACTGCTAGAGATACCCATTCATCCAATGCATGCTTTGGGACTGTGGGAGGAACCCAGGGCAGCTGGAGGAAACACAGGCCAAGTTTCAAACTACACACATACAGAGGACTGGGATCTGAACTAAAACTGTGGAATCATAAGCTACTCAGCCACTGTGTTGCCCTTACAAGCATGTTTATGACACGTGAAAGTGAGAAGGAATTACATTGAATCTCAAAACTGCCCTCCATGTGCAAATGCAAAGGTCAAGACTCAACATATATTCACAAACATTATCATCTCACCCTTAATGCACCATACATTAATTTATTGTGAACATCTGTAATTACTAAATGGAGGAATTATTATGTACTGCTTACTACTACCATTTCCACTAACAACCACTGAAACTGTAAGTGATGAACCTGAGCAATGAAGATATTTATTTAACTCTTTGAGTTTGGTTATGTGAAAGCATACAAAAAACAAGAATGTAAACTGTAAAAATGACCCTATAAACACAATGAGACATCCTTAGTCCCAGAAAGCACTGATATCGCATCACTTCCAGACAGAACCTGCACACTTTACAGCATGTGGGTCTCATCTATCAGAAAACGTTTTCTTCTGATCAATAACCCACCCGGTACCCAGACCTGATCTGCCACCTCCATGTGATTGAGGAAAATTGTGGGCTAGAAGCAATAGCACATATCAACAGGGTCATGGCAAGACAATCTGACTACAGCCAAAAAGCCTGGCAAGCAGCCTAGGGGAGTCTGTTTTAGAATCACGGTGATGAATCCATTTTTAACTGAACGTTGAGTGGGTGGACGGCATCCCTGCTGGCTGGGGGGGGGGGGGGGGGGGGCCCTTAAGTGAAACCCACAAAAAAGCGGGAAAAACAACGCCAGTGTCAGGCCAAACCCCCGG
>JAODKC010000095.1:30766347-30791751 GCA_026777985.1 Mormyrops attenuatus | reverse complement strand
AGATGAAATGATTTTAAATCTTTCAACTTTATTGCTTGTAACACACAATAAACAATCAGTTTGTATAAGATATATATATTTTTTGCTCAGTTTTTTAGTTTTGTAACTTTTTTCTTATCTCTGTAATTCGCCCTAGATTTGATGAAATAGTTTTATGACAGAAAATAATAATATAATATAATATAATATAATATAATATAATTAATATAATATAATGTATTGGGGGGGACGGCATGGTGGTGCAGTGGTTAGCACTGTTGCCCCATACCCCTGGCTCCATTTGTATAGAGTTTGCATATTCTTCACGTGTCATCATGGGGTTTCCACTGATTACTCCAGTTTCCCCCCACAGTCCATATGCAGAAGTGAATTGGAGTTACTGCAACGTGTCAGCGACTGCCCAGGGTTCATTCCTGCCTGCTCCCATTGTTCTTGGGATAGGCTCTAGTCCCCCCCGCGACCCCAGGTGGGATTAAGCGGTTACGGTGATGGATGGATGGATGGAGTGCATGTGTGCCTGCCTGCCCTACACTGTGTTGGCCCCCTGTCCTGGGTTGCTATAGGCTCTTGACCCCCCCTCCAAACCTGATATGACAGTTCCAGAAAATGGATGGAAAGTAATGTGATATAATAATGAAACAGATTAGCTTCCCCAGGGGTAAAACCAACATTTTAGACAATGACTTGTATAATTTGAGAAAATTGATATGTTATGGTAATGAGTTTGTGAGAATGATCAAGTTAGCTAAATGGGAACCTCTCCCAGAGTCTGGTGAACAGCCATTAAGTACATTACAGCTACCCACAGCTTGGGCTTCTGAATGAATGAATGAATGAATGAATGAATATTAAAAAACAGATTACCTGTAAGAAGAGCAAGAGAAACTTAGTAGACTTAATACTACCTGACTCATTCATTCATACAGGACGACCCAAAGAAAGACTGGAGATTTTGGGCCCCCAACCCAGTTATGTTCTATATTAGGGCCTTTGTCACCCAGGGGCCCTTGGAATTATCCTACCCCCCACCCCACCCCCCTTTTTTGGCACCCCTGGATAGAGTGATTGTTAATGATATGATGATAAATCCTTTACTGGCCATTTTCCCAAGTTAATTGGAATTTGTCTTGTTGCTGATCTCATCTTGCTTTCCATAGCTTGGGGGCCACAGCACAGGGTCAGCCAATATGCGAGGCCCCTGGAGCTGAGGGTTAATGGTCTTGCTCTTCTGGCAAAGCTGGGACACCAAGCAGTGATCTTCTGATCATGGCTGTAGAAACTTAGACCACTTAGCCACTCACCACTCTCTCTTTATTAAAAATAAATGTATTAAAAATACCCACCAGAAAGCACAATTTGTTAAACATGCATTCAACCAGGGCTGTGCAGAGACTTTTGAGGGACAAATTCCTAAAGTTAACAAAGGGCACTCTGAAATCTCACACTGAATTACCTAGTTCAAGCACAAAGGATAGGTGTCCAGACTCTCCTAGTACTCCCACAAATGCCCATTGTAGACTAGGAATTTTCAAAAGTATCTGTGTATTAGTCACACTTGCAAATATCAATATTAATTACAGCACAACATCTTAACATTCTACAGCATTACTCTATTCCAGAACACAAAAACAAGGATGAAAACATCTTCCTAATTTTATCGACAAAAAAAAAACAACCCTCACATCAGAAGAGGGGTCGGGACACACACTCACACCAGGAGAGGAGTCAGGAGACACAATCACACTGGACGAGCAGTCGGGACACATACCCACACATTGAGAGGGGTTGGGACACTCCACCGCGAGAGAGACCGAGACGCATACCCACAAACTATCTCGATGGATGTCTTCATCGTAGTGTTATTTTTGAGAAACAATCAGTTTTGAAATCTACATTAGAAATTTGCTTAGGTTATTCCAAAAATTTCACTGATTCAAAGGCATTTCAAATAGTGATTACTTTGAAATTGTACATATGCCTAAGGAACTAAGACATGCAGTTTTTGAACTGTTAATATAATATACAGACTACATGAGCATTGTTTTGTATAGTTTAGAGATGGTCATTTCATTTATTGAAGATAAAAAATTATCCAACAACAGCTGACCTTGCATGAAAAAGTAACCTGTTAAACAAATCTCACGGATAATTGGGTTCAGTAAGACTAGACACACCCAGGCCAGCCCTGATTATCGCCAGCCTTGTTGAATCTAAACATCCCACAAATAGAACATTTTCAGCTATGTGACACTGACCAAAAGGTCTCAGCAAGGAGTGGCTGACCTATCTACATTCCTCCAAGAGCACATTGACAACTCATCCAGGTAATCTCAGAAGAACCCCAACTAACATCTACAGTATGGAACTGGTGTTGTGGGGATACTGTACTGATTTAGGGCTTGGGCAACATGCCATAACAGATGGAACCACAAATTCTGCTCACGTCGGTCATATGATGGATAACCATCAATAAATAAAACAATTATTTAAAATTATCTAAAATCTGTGTGTGGTTTGAAAACATTTAGTGTGAATGAGGAAATACTTTTTCACAGCACTGTAGCTCATGATTTCAGTGTTTTTCTTCAATAAATTACTGCAATGTATTGGACCAGAATTACATACTCTCTATGGGGCATTTTATTTTACCATGCTATTAAATAAAAGACAGGTTATTAAAATAAGTTGTTTTCATTTGTATATTTTTACTGTTATTAAAAAGAGCAGGTTATTTACAAATATATGTACATTTAATTATATGTAGCGTCTCATTTGATGGTGTTTATTCCATATACAATTTTACTTTCATATTACAGATGCTGAATCCTTGGAATCTTAGCATACCAAATGGAAAAAATGCACTTTGCACTAATTCTTTGCACATTTTAAACTGAAGCATTTTGGCATACAAAGACAAACATATAAAACAAAAAATGCATTAAATGCAAAAAAATAAACACTCCCCACTGATTTAAGCTATTCCAAAACATCTTGGAAACACTTGATTCCAGAAGCTTTGTGTCTGAAAATGTTTATTTTTGTTGTGTTCAGAATAACAAAAAAATTATCCATAATGTGCTCTAAATCAAGAAACACGCTCCGAAATGGGATAAAGTCAAATGCAGTATGTTGGATGTTTTTGTTGTTCCTTAAAAATAATTCGTTTATGGGAGGAAAACATTACAAAACTTTTTATGAATGACAAAACGTACTATGGAAATAACATATTTAAAACAAATCCCAATGAAAGAATACTTGCAGAATGTGTTACCCTTAGAAATGATACAAAGGATACAAAGTTTTTCCCTGCCATTTTATACACAAGGTGAACCTATTTACATGCCATGCAAAGGTCTTGAGGAAGGCATGATGCTCCATATGCAATGAGATGCTTTTCTGCAATAAGCATGGCCTTCTACTTGCCATCTTCATCCTCATGAACAAAATATGGATTTTCCTGGCCTTGTACAAGGTGGGAGTACTTTGAAGAATTTCTGCCTGCAAAGTTCTTCAGGTCATCATAGTACCCCTGCAGGGAAAAACTCATTTACTTTGTAATTCTTTTTCACTCCAATGGCAAAGAAAGAGGCCTTAGCAACATGGGCTAACAGCTAGAGTTCTTTAAAAACTTGAGCTTCCTTAATCTTCTACTGTAGTCATTTTACCTGCAGATTAACACTATTACTGATAAATATTATTTAATAAAAAATATCTACTGTCTTTGCACTATGGGTACTGTCTATGCACTTTGGCACTATATGCAGGTTCTCTCAACTATGATCTCACTGCTGTATCCACCAGAATTTACCCCTGGGATCAATCAAATCCATCTTAATCTTATTTAATCTTAACATTCCTTCAGACTCATTCTGGCATTTGACAATGACCCACTGAACTAAACCTGTAGTTATGGTATACAGAGACCAGTAGCATAATAAAAACCCTTTGACATGCCTTAGGCAGGCTGAATTTGGAGTTATTTGGGAAGGTTATAGCTCTGTTCTGAAAATGGCTGCTGAAAAATCATTTCAAAGTACATAAAATTTGAACTTTGAACACTGAAGCTTGTTTTGTGAAAAAAAATACTACAGAGGCCCAAAATTCCCACTCAGGACAGTTGGACAGCACATACTTCCAAATCAAACTCCAGGGTTTACAATAAAAAGTGGCAATAGAAACATTGCCTTTTTACCCGTCTGCTTGGCACTTGTTCCCTGCCAGCCATGGGCCGTGCGTTGCCATTCTCTGTCATTTCCAGTTCTGGCCGCTCCCAATGGTTGTTTGTGTTGGCCCGTGGGATCTTAGGGATGCCCTGATTGGGCCACGGCTCAGCAGCTTTGGGGCTGGAGTAAGGGCTGCCGTAGTTATGACCTTTACTCGTAGTCCTGAAAGTGCATATTTCAATGTTAGAATCACGTGGCCTCTTTTGGGTAAGACAAAAGGAGGAGTCTAATGCCATGGGTAAGAACTCAAAGCCAAGGGGCACAGTTCAAAGACAAGGGGAGAAACTCAAAGACAAGATGTGGAGTGCAAAAATGAGGGGAGGGGTTTAAAAACTAGGGGAGGAGCTCAAGAGAATGGGTGCAGTTTAATAATAATGAGAGGGGTTTAAAGACAAGGGGCTGAGATCAAAGACAAGGGGAGGAGTTTGTATGTTCTGCAGAGACAAAGGCCGTTGTTGGCAGGCCGAATCTGGGGCCGCACCTGCAGCAGATGATGAGCAGTGTGAGGAGTGTGAAGAGCAGCAGCCCCCCCAAGACACAGGAGATCACCACCACTGCCAGCAAGGCGGCTGCAAGCAGAACAGGGAACGGATAAGCTGTACTCCTGGCACTGATTGCTGAAAAAATACCGTTAAAACTCATACTGCACTAATAGAGGTATCCTCAAATGTAATTAATGAATTTGTTATATAAATATTAGTCATTGAAATGTTTAAAAGGGGGCACCTGATTCAAATAAATCAAAACACTACTGAGAACACTCAAACATTGCTTTGCTGCAAAGAAAAACAGAAATACTAGCTTACAGTCACTGCAATTGAATCCTGAATATCCAAAGGGGCATCTGAAAGGCAAAAGTAGAACATTACAGAAAGCACCCTGGAATCCTCCATACATGCTTGACTATTATGGCTGTCAGTGTATGATATCCAAATCTAGTGCAAAATATTGCACTTGGTGCAGTTTTGCCACATTGCCACATGGTGGAGCCAGTTTTCAAAACAGTGGTAAGTTGCTCTGTCAGAACTTACGAAACACATGTGCCTTTTTCGGCTTTCTGACCACTTGGGCAAGCTGTGGGAACAAAAAACATAACGGAGCTAAAACAAAAGCTGGACATGCGCTGAGAAACTGCCGGATTGCCAGTCTAATTAATCTTCTTAGTTACACATCACACCAGTAATACAGGCCTAACACTTAAATATAATACTGCATTACTCAATGCTACACAGAGAAGCCACAAAGGAGTCAGATTAAACCCCATGAAATATCTAACTGTATAAAACATAAACTAATCACACGTGGAAAGGTGTGTTTAATTTAATCAATTCACTCAAAATTAAGTCTAAATAGTGCCATAATCAAAAAGAAGTATAGAGCCTTGACTATGAAATACAGCGCAAATGAGGTTAGGGTGGCGTCTCAACTTGGCAGAGGAAGAGTTGGAATCCAGGAATATAGTGATCTAAATGCAGGCTTTTTGTCTGGTTCTGTCTCCCCACACGAACTAACCCCATTCTTTTTCTATAGCCATAGAAACTTTAAGAACTACAGAAAAAAACCATTAACCAATAAACAAGGGAGGACTGTAAGTGTGCCAGTGTCAAGGGATGAATCAGTGGTGTGTCTGACCTGCTCTCAGTTACTCTCTGCCCAGGACGGGGCCCTGCCAGTATGCTATTGGGGAGCATTTCTGAAGATACTACACTCTAAATCAGTATTTCACAATCCAGTCCTCGGGGAACCACAGACAGTCCACAATGTGGACTGTCTGGCAGGGAGCTCAGAGGGGGCAAAAGCATGGACCGGCTGTGGGTCCCTGAGGACTGGATTGGGAAACACTACTCTAAACAACTTTCCACAGAAAACACCCTGTTTTCCTATCAGAGTAACATGGTCCAAAAGGTTAAAAGACTGATGACTTACATTTTTGTCATTTAATTGCTGGAATTTAGCCCTATCTATGGTACTTACAGTCTTACTTGCTTTTCACATTTTGTAACACCACTTGCACAATTCGAGCATGCATCAGACAGGACTCATTTACACATTTATTATGGGTCACTGGAACCTTTGTCCCGAGCTTGTTAATCTCTCAACAGGACCCACACCCCCAGTTCTCTGTCCCATCAACACACCCACAAACAAATAACAGTCAGGGAATGGTTCAACAGCAGACGTAAATAAACATAACAGGACAGTAATGATATTATTAATAACTAACCTATGCAGGTCCTTGGTGAAAACAAAAAGGGCACATATTCATCCAGACAGGAACATGAGATGATTCCATTGTTAAACTTGCAAGAGGTAGTATCACTGTCACAATAAGGTGGACCAGAGTCGCATGTACTCGTGGCTTCACAATCAATGGGGAACAAAGAATAGAACAGCACGAGTTTCAGTTTTAAGCCCAAAGAAGCTTTTTTTCATCCAGTATGGCATTCTGAGTATCAGTATACCCAGGAATCCCTGAAACATTTTATTACATGGCCAGCACTACTCAAACACTTGTTTTTCCACACTGACTTCTCATGAATCCCGAGATCACTCTCACCACTGAATTTTGCATCTTTGAGAAGTGGATAGTCATCCTTCTTAATAGCATTGTCTATCTTTTCAGTGACTTCCTTCTCCGTGATGGAGGAGCTGTGGGCAAATATATTCTCCAGAGACGCGATGATGCTCCCGTTCCTGCAGGCACAGCCACCAGATCAGCAAAATACTTTCTCATTTCCTCAGTGTCGCTGCCAGACAACATGAAATAAACATAATACGATTTCTGGACAGCAATACTTTTTTTCTTAATCAAGCAGCCATTAACTAAAAAAAGACAAAGTGCTGTCACTAATGTACCTCTATTATGGGATTAATAACATTACAATAATCAATTCAAGACAAGAGTTACTCACTTGAGGCTGATGACTTTGGATTCCACATATCCTTCATTGTCCTTAAACACCTTCGCCATCTACAGTGCACAATACACTGGTCACCCATTTATACCCTCTCAGCTCCCCACAAAGTGGAGAAATGATAATAAATAAAACATTTTCATATGTATCTGTTTAAACACTGCAAAAGTGAGGTATGTGTAAAATACAAACAGCTCAAATGTAGAATATAGTAAGGGACACATGTTTTAGCTGGTCCCAACACAGACAGAAAACCATGCATACTATTTTTAATCGAACATTGATCCTAAAGGGGAATACAGGAGGTAAATGTGTGTGTGTGTGTGTGTGTGTATATATGTTTATATGTGTGTTTGTGTGTGTCTATGAACACAGTACATACTGAATGTACATATATCCATGTATATATGAATCACTACCGTTCCTGAGATGAGTTGTGTACAGTTTTTAAATTCTTCTGTCTTTGTGTCAGCCATCTGGCTATTAAATTCCCCAATGAAATGAAGGATGCCAGGAAAGACCTTAGCTGCAATACAAATGGAAGATACAATAACATACAATCAGTTCATCATGAGTGAGACTTGATGGTCATCTATGCACATCTATACTTAATGCGTAACATTATTTATTTGTATATATACAGGAACCTGGTTCTAATCAGTCCTCAAATTTGCACATCTAGGGGAACTTGTACACACTGCACATTTTGTAAATACTGATTCAATGACTTGCACCATTGCTTATAGATAAAATCCATCCATCCATCCTCTACACCTGTTTGCCAGTCACAGGGGTCCAGAGCCTGGAAGCTATGTGAATTTGGCAGGGAATAACCCACGATCAGGTGGCAAGACAGGGTGCATACACCATTCACACCTACAGGCAATTTGGCAACTCAAGCCTTGGCATGTTGAGCATGTGCTTGGACTATGGGGGGAAACTGGAGCCCCCAGAGGAAACCCCCAACAACACAGGAGAACATGCAAACTCCACACATATGGAGCTGGGGTGGCGAACCCTGACACCAGAGGTGTGAGGCAACAGTGTTAAGCACTGCACCACTGTGCCACCCTTTATTGAATCTATTTTATTTCTATTCTTGTTATTTTTAAGTTATGTTCTATGCTGTGTATGACTGTATGTACCAATACTCCCATGACAAATTCCTAGAACATTCAGGTGAACATGGCTGTTAAAGTCAGTTCTGATTCTGATGAAGAACATGGTAAAAACAAAGTAATGGGACTAGTTCATTATTGGTGTTTTTACACTTCAGTTGTACAGATCACATTTTTGTATACTTCCAAATAATAATATTTATTAACTAATTAATCTAGCATGAACATGTACCAGTTATACAGCTGCTCCCAGTGAAGAACATTCCAGGGAGGCACTGGCAGGTGAAGTTTTCATAGAGGTCCACACAGATGCTCTCAGAAGGACAAGGATTGGATGAGCAAAATCCTGATAGGAAATAACAAATACAGTCTGCTTCAAAAAGATATTTATGTTCATTATGCAAAGTGTAACCTAGATAAATATTAAACGGATGCACGTCCAGATTAACAAATGTATTTATCACTTTTGTAGAGTCCCTTTCCACATAAAATAAGTGATATAACAAGATTATGCCACTAATGAAACAACAGCGCTGTCAAACTGATAGCTAGCCATTAAATAAAAGCGGGATAACCACCTGGGGGAACTGTGGGGGTGGTATTGTAGTGGACCAGGGTGGTTGCAATGATAGGGATGGTCTTGCTCACTATTGTTGAGGGAGTAAAGGTGCCATCTCTGGTGGACATTGAGGTGTCTTTTGCATGAAATATAACAAACAAAATAAGCAAAAAATAAACAAGCTCAATGGCAGAGCATAAATATGTACAGACAAGGCATGTCATAGGACTAAAAGAGTAAGACAGGGGATAGACCTGAAACAGTAAATAATTCGCTACTGCTGATGACATCGGTGGCGGTTGGTTCTGTCAGATCTGTGGTGGGGATGGTACTGTAGGTGCTGGAATCAAGGAGAGTGCTCATTTCGTTTGTTGAAATGCTGTCTTCAGTTGCAGTGGTGTGTTCACTACTACCTGAATGTTAAAAAAGAACCATATCTAAAGATTAAAAAACATTTGTCAGACTTGTCATTTATTCATCCAGATTGGAAATGTCAAGTCGTCAGGTAAATGCAGTAGGACACTAGCCTGTAGGAGACAACGTCAGTGTTTCTGTGCTGCTGCCGTTATTGGTGTCACTGGTTGGTTCTGTTGGCTCTGTGCCATTGGGCTGGAAGGTACTGGAGATGTTTGGTCCAGGAACAGAGGAAGTCTCCTCTGTTAGTGTGGGGGTGTTGGCAGTACTATTTAGGCTACCGGGATCATTAACAGTGTAGGAGACGTGGTCAGGAGCAGTGGAAGTGGCATTTACTACTGGAGAGGAGGCAGAAGGGCTGCTTCGGCTTTCCGTTGTTGTAATGGAATCTGCCGGGTAAAAAGAGGGTAAAGAGGACACATTAAACACAACACAAGACAATGATCACACACATGCACACACACAGGTTTGTAAGTATATCTTTGTGGGGACTCTCGATTCATTCCTATGGGGAAAACTCTAATCCCAACATAACGACCTTAACTCCTACCAAGCACTAACTTTAACCCTAAGTAACCAAACAAGTTTTTTGATTACATTCACAGATCTTTGTTGTGGTCCCCACAACGTCAAAATAACAGGTTTTTATTACACTAGAGTATAGAGAATAGCACTAGATAACCCAAAAATACTATGGCACTCACCTGTAGGGCGAGATGTCAGTGAATGGGATTCTGGGGAAACTGCAGTCTGGTTGGCATTCACTGTCACTGGGTCAGTGGTCACGCAGCAGGAAAAATGTGCAAAGAGAAGGGTCGTTGAAAACTGGAAGGAGTTGAGTTATAAACATTCCCACTCCTCTCCTTGGCCGTGTTTCAGCCCACTCCTGTCCTCTTCTATACGTGTGCTCTTTCATTGGTCAGCCAGGAAACCGATACCATTGAGGAAGAACCATTACTGATTTATTTTTCTTTATTTAGTAACTCAAAGAGGTTCCGTTACTTCTCAGTACCCTTTTTGCCTTTTAATTTTTAAAAGAAATATCATATACATCGCAGTTGTATAAGTTATACATTTTTAAATACATGCATGTGTGATACTCAGAAATGACTTGATTTGGGGTATCTTGTCTTGAAGTTACCTATATCCATCTAAGCTGAGAATAACACTAGAAAACCCAAAAATACTATGGCATTCACCTGTAGGGCGAGATGTCAGTGAATGGGATTCTGGGGAAACTGCAGTGTGGTTGGCATTCACTGTCACTGGGTCTGTGGTTCCAGCTTCAAATTGAAGGGCAACAGGAGTCAAATAAAAATGTAGTAACATTATGTTATTTACACCCTTTTGGTTTGTTATACCTATAAGGCAAGATGTGATTAAGCTTTTTATTACACTGTGGGAAACATTTGGTCCCCACAATGTAATATAAACATGACACACACACACATATATATATGAACAGAATAACGGGATGATGCTACGTGATACCACAACAGGTGGAACTAGTCAGCCTGGGTCTCCCAGAGAGGGTGGAAGTTCTATACTGGTGTGTGTGTGTGTGTGTGTGTGGGGGGGGGGGGGGGTACTGCAAATAGGCAATACAAAAACAATTAAAACAGCACAGGAATTTTCACATTTTTCATAAGCTTAATGCGACTTATTGCACGCAGCAGGAACAATGTGCAATGAAAGGTTTGTTGAAGACTGGAAGGAGTTGAGTTATAAACATTCCCACACCTCTCCTTGGCCGTGTTTCAGCCCACTCCTGCCCTTTTCTATACGTGTGCTCTTTCATTGGTCAGCCAGGAAACCGATACCATCGAGGAAGAACCATCACTGATTTATTTTTCTTTATTTAGTAACTCAAAGAGGTTCCATTACTTCTCAGTACCCTTTTTGCCTCACAATTGTTCAAAGAAGGGCACAAAATAAATTTTAAAAGAAATGCGTCATATACATCACAGTTGTATAAGTTATACATTTTTAAATACACGCATGTGTGATACTCAGAAATGACTTGATTCAGGGTATATGAAAGTGAATATGAAAGTTCAAACAAGGAGACCTAATGAATGCCAGCGTGTCCAATCACAGCGGTCCAGGTTTTATATAAAGAGTAAGTCTAACCCACTTCATTACGGTTACAGCTATTCGGTTCTCCCGCCTCCTCCCCTCCACCACCTTCGGCTTCCTGTCCTAGTCCGGGGTTCGCTCCTTCGCCTCCTGCCTGGTTGCCCAGCCAGATCTGTCAGCTTCAGAGTCGATGGAACCGACGACCAAGAGACGGGCTTCACAAAATCACTGTTCACATACTCATTTAAATTGTTTCAACAAATAAACACTTGTGTAAACTATCTATTGAGGTCTCCTTGGTTGAACTTATCTTGAAGTTACCTATATCAATCTAAGCTGAGAATAACATTAGAAAACCCAAAAATACTCTGGCACTCACCTGTAGGACGAGATGTCAGTGAATGGGATTCTGGGGAAACTGCAGTCTGGTTGGCATTCACTGTCACTGGGTCAGCGGTTCCAGCTTCAAATCGAAGGGCAAAAGGAGTCAAATAAAAATGTAGTAACATTATGTTATTTACACACTTTTGGTTTGTTATACCTATAAGGCAAGATATGATTAAGCCAACAGCCAGGCTGGGAGGAGGCCTGATATTAAGTACTGTAAAATTAGTGCATAAATAATGGCTGTAAACAAAACTCCGCTGATTACATTGACATTATCTAACAGAGAATATCATCTCCATAAACACATGGTAAACATTGTTGCATAATTTACAAGCACTAAATGGTGAGATCATTAAGCAAGAGGCAGAGAAATCTATTCATCACTGTGAAAAACGGTAGCAATAGAAACTCTCCTATTGCCATTGTTCAAATTTGCAGAAGCGCCTCTCCCATGTTCCCTCTCAATTCAGGAACAGCTGGAAACCCAGCAGTGACATGCCACCTGGGCCATAAAGACGGCTCCCCAACTGCACTCTGTGAAGCAGCATCCACTCGTCATTGGTCAGTACAGGAAACACCTCTTAGTTTAGTTTAGTTTAAGAAGGACAACATGGGGAAGAGGGGTACCCAAATAACAGACTCTCACCCGCATTCGGAGCAGAACATAATTTAATCTGCACCACGTGACCCTCCCCCCCATCCCCATGGCTCCTCAGCAAATTCAAATGTCAGAACCCTCCACTCAGCAAAATATATTGTTGCCCTAAGAGAAATTAGTTGGGGATTCCTGCTTTACCTAAGAACTACCAGTAAACCCATTTTATGAATAGAAATATGTACAAACTCTCTCTGTATTCTCTCTATGTGAATATTATATTGAGCACAGGGACAAAACTGAATCTGTAAATATACAAAAACATCTAGAAGTATATAAAAAAGTATCACAAATAGTAAAAAAGTGAAACAGTGTTTTCACAAGGCAATCTGTCAGGAGAATCAGAACATCAAAAGAATGCATAGAATCGTCCGTAATTTTAAGAGTGATAGAAGCAGTAAAGCTTCCAATAAACATCAACTTTTAAAACAAGGCACCTGCGGTTTCTGCATTATAAGCGTTTGCAGAGAAAATCTGGGTGCGAAACTGGATATCTGACCGATGAGTGATAACCCCCCCGCACTGACATCTGTGGCCCCCTCCTCAACCCCCTCATATATCCAGCAGCTATTGTCTCCAAAGTAAGGGTCTCCACAGGACAGAACAAGGCTTCATTGTAGTTGTTGACTGTCCAGTCTCAACTCAATGAGCATTAGTCCCTGATAGCCCTTGGCCTACAATGAACAAGGGGCGTTCCGAAAATGCACAGAGCAGTGGAGTACCATTTCAGACTCTGTGCTGTGCTCAAAGGCATCTGAGGCAGTGAAGCATACCGCACACTGTGTGTGAATGGATTTCCAACCATAGTAACTTACAGTCTACACTTAGGACTGCAGACAGTACACAGTGCCAGTATGTGCTCTTTGCCACTCTGATTTCATGGCTTCATGGATGGACCCATGTATTGATTTATTGATATCATAAATGCATAAGCATTTATATCCAAGGAGAGGCCTGAATAAGGCTTTCCAATCCATGGCTGGTGGTGGAGGACGGGATAAGACCATTGAAGCTAAGGCTTTTTAAAATTAAAACTAGAAGGGCTCACACTGAAAAAGAACCAGCTAAAGCCAAACAGTCTGATTGTTCCTCCCAGCAGCTAGGAAGCTGGTTTACATGGTTTATGAGAGTGTATTGTTAAAACAATCATTACCAGGTGTGCACCTGGCCTGAAGCGTACTCACAAGCTGAGGATGAAGGCAAACTTCCAACAGAAACCACACCAGCAACACTCCTCAATTTCCCCAAAGAAGAATGGCAAGGAAAAATGACCGGTGTCTCCTCTGAGCAACCACAATGAATTCCTACTGTGACTTATACCTTGTGAGACCTTTAAGGCCAAAAAGCCTACCCAGGAACGAAAAACACATTTGCTCCTTATACAGCATTTGCCTGTTGTGTCCTACCTCAAAGCAGTGTTGAACTGGGCCTTGACTAAAGCATAAAGGCTCTTAAAAGTCAACTTTTTTTCGTAGGAAGAACAACGGTAGTGGCTATTATGATTACTATGTTTGCTCTGTTCATTGTTTTTTTTTCTGTAACTGTCAGGACAATCCATGTTAATTCAACAAATGTAAGCCGGTAGCCAAATAGAAGTTGCTGATACCGTGAGAAAAATTAAACAAGCCATAACTTAGCCATGTAGCTTTTTTCTTTTCCTTTTTTTTTGGTAACAGCAGGGTAGAAAAGGCACCTTATCTCAAAGAGAAGGTGTGTGTAATTTTCATGCAAAATTTCATGAAAAGAAAATGGTGATGCAAAAATTAGGAAATTTGTTGAATTAAAATGGAATGACCCAGTCCAAACTCATTTCTGAAAGCTTTACATGTGTAGAATGTACTGCTTAGACAACATTTAGCTATGCCAGCCCTAGAAAAATACCATGACTATGACAACATAACGTGACTATGACTTGTTTTGCTCCTCCTGTAAACTAAGACAATGACTACTCAGGCTGCTCATGTTCTATTTAAGAATGTTATTGTTTTGAAAAAGTCTCTTAGCCACATTGAACCACACCCTGAAAGTGTGCAGCATAAGCACAAATAGTTTTCTAGTGGGACCTTTGGAATCTTTGCCAAACAGTTTTTTGCTCATGAGAAAAATAATTTTTGTTTTTTGGGATATCTCAGAAATGAAGAAAGCTCTGTCTAGTTATGCATCCATCATTAAATCATTTCTGTTAAGTGGGTCATTGTGGATTTGTAGATTAAAAGTATGAAATACAAAAATGAAAGCCTTTAATGATACAATTATAGGAATGCTTGTAATTTAATGAGATATAATTACATATTATGTATTTTTCCCTGAACTACTTATCCAGTGATGAGTAATAGTAAGCCTGGATCCTACCCCAAGATGCAGATGACGCACAGTGTCTATAGTAGGGTCCACATGCAATCATATGACACACACTGTCTATCGCAGGGTCTGCATACAATCATATGACACACACTGTCTATCACAGGGTCCGCATACAATGACATGACACACACTGCCTATTGCAAGGTCCGCATACAATTATGGGTAGATGAAGAGAAACTAGATCAGTGAAACCGTGCGGTGATGGCTAAAATAACTGGAGGAAACTCAATTTCAGACCAAGATCTTACTGATATATTGAAACAGAACTTAATTTCTAAAAAATCAATAGATTGAAATAGTGATGCTTCCCTGTTTGTTAGAATAGCATATTGTGCTTTAAGCCAAGATGGAACTAGTATCATTGTCTTCAAGGGCTATACTGGACTATGAAATTCCCCAGGGTAAATGTCACACATGCGTGCCCGCAGGCAGATACACAGCATTCCCTCTCACGGAGAATCGACCCTGTCCTCAAACCATACAGGTTTTGACAGGATCACAGATGGCTGTGTCATGTATATCACGATCTGTTGGGTCCATCCCAGCCAGGGCAGCCCCTCCACCAAAAACAAATCACTCATTCTTTTCTCACTCACTCTCCAACATGGCAGTCTGCATGATCCTCTGCAAATTACCAAACAATAGTTATCCCTATAATAGCAGTAAAATAAACCAAAATAAAACCACTTCCCATTAATAGAAAGAAGTGTCAGACTATGAATGGTAAACTACAGCATAGCCAAAGGAGACTCAATCCAAAATCTGTCAGACATTTATTTGTTTAGACTTCAGCCACACCAACACAATGTACCAACATAGTCCATCAAGAAGAATTTTTCTTCATCAGAGTGAGGAGTGATACATATTGATTAATGATGTTATTTATAAGGAAATCAAATTTTTGTTAAGTAATGTGTTACACTGTGTACTATACACAATCCATTGGTCAAACTGATAGAAGTGAAAGTGTGATAAGGAGTAAGGAGCCTCTAAAAACAGCCTCTAAAATCATCAAGAGGAAGTGATTTATATTGTCTTTGTGAAATGTACATAAAAAAGGGGTAAAACGCAAAAAAAATGTAGATCTAGAAAATTCCATCCACCCACCTTCAAACCACTAATACAGGGTCATTGGGGACATTAAAGATTCATCTGACTAAACTCTTGTCTAGCAATTGCAGAACAAAATGCAGGGAGAGTCATTTTACAGTTTCAATAGAGAAAATGTGTGTTTGATGATATCTGGAAATATAAAGAGAGTGTATGAAAGCAATAAATGCTGAGTCATACTCCATAAGATTTCCCTGAGGTAAAAACTTGTTAGAGCTGAAGAGCTGACCATGTAAGATCACTGTAAGGACATGAACACTTCGTTCTCAAGCACACTTTAGCAAACTTTAATGTTAGGAGCAGTGTGTGAAATGCAAAAACACAAGCCTGGTACCGAAAGCCACCTAACACTTCCTGTGCACAGTGTACACAGTGTATAATGTACACAGACACAAACTAAACTTGCGTGCGTCATATTGATACAGGCAAAACAGAAAAGAATGGTACCTCTGAGCTTGATCTTAAGAGTATAAAATATTCTAAGTAGTTTTACAAAACAACAGAGGGGACATTTAGACCATATTTCTTTTTTGGAATATTTTAATATTTAATAATATTGTTATTACACTATTGTGTCCAATATATATCATCGATGTTGCAAAGAGCACAAACTGCAAGCAGACTACAGCTTGGGCTTTCCGGAGTTTTCCTTATGGAAAAATAAATAAATTTCATAGGGAAATTTTGAATTTTAAGTAATCAATAACACTTGCAAACATAAAAAACAGATTTCTTGCCAGTGGATCTTAGATATGTACTAAAAAAAATATTGCTTGAAACACAATATTTAACTGCCCATCAATATGGGAACTTTAAGTTGAGTTATATTAGTCAAACTAATATTGATGTATGACACCTTTACACAACAGTAATGCCAGCTTTCACTGTTGCCAAGGGAACATCTCTGACTTGCACAGAAGGATTAGACTGAATTCCTGAAATCCTTCTCTCCAGTCCAGAAATGTTGAACATTTGATTAAAGGACACTAAGAGAGCGAGGGGCAAAGGGTATAGTCTACTCAGCTGAATAGCTGCAACTCAGATATTAAAATATCTTTTAATGGAGGGTAATATCAAAGTCAGCAGTTATTTTAGTACAGTCAACTTAATGCTGCATTTCTTTTCTATTTACCTACTTGCAACACACTGCCGGTTTATTAATGAAAATCCTTCTGGATCCTTAACCCACACTTTCCTGTCTGACCCCTGTTTCAAGAAGCCTTTGGGAATTACTGACCTTGTCAGGTATGGTGATCATAGTCCCACAAGCCCAGAGATACCAGCATTGTTCCTGGCCCTTTCACAGTCATTCTCCCAATACTGGCCACATTCAATGAATTATTTGTTGAGAGGGGGGCACTGAAACCAGGACATTCTTTATGCAGTCGGTAACACTTATAATCTTTTTGATTGAGACTCCCTATCCTGTAGAGGATCCTCTGAGGCCTGTAGAGGGGCAGTATTCATTGCTCCAATATCACCGATGAAGGTTGTGTTCTTTAGTCTGCATGCTCATTTTAATGGAGACCATGAAGCTATAGCCTCTTATTTTGAAAACAGACTGCAAGGAAATTTTCCCTTCCCGTATATTTGGTACTAGTGGGCGATGTTAATTTCCATCTTTAATATGCTTCCTGTACAACACTATAGTATCAGTTCTAAGACTTGTCACCTGATAAACAAGCCTGTCCAATTCGATTACTATAACTGAGGAATCAAGGGCTCTTTATAAAACACATCTAAGTCTTGCTTGCTTGATTTAAAGACAGCTATGAAGAAACCACTGGTCCAATTGTACTAATTATATTCAAAATTTGTGTCGGTAATAAATAAAACTCAAAATAAAATTCAAAAGCCCAAAGAGTTCATTCAATGTATCCAACACCCATGCAGTCATGTGTAATACAATTCTTTTCCTTTTTTTAACAAATCATTCAAAAGTATCTATCCAAGTTCCTCGTTCAGTAATAATAAAGCAAATAATGTTTGTATTAACTAAAGTACAAACATAATAAGAGAAGTTTTACTATGGAGCAATTTCTATGATTGAGACTTCATGAAACTGCTATTCCCTTCTGTGTGTGTGATCTAATGTCCTGTAAACACCTCAGTTTTGCAGTTTAACAGTTAACAGTAAAATCTGTTTCTTAGACAAACTGCAGTATGAGGGATGAAAGACAAGCAGACAGACAGACAGGCAGACAGGCAGTCTAGCTAACAGTACAGCCCACTTTAAACTGGGAGTCTTTCTGAAGCTTTTCTACGCACAGCGGGTAAAGCAGCTGAAAATTTGAAGCTGGAAAGGGACACTGATTGAGACTTTAACCAGAAATCCTGAGAAGCAATACCAAGCTCTCTAAACAGATATGTAAGTGTCTGTTGAGTAACTAAAAACAATTGTTGTACAATGCCAAATAATTCAGCTGTATTTCACATGACATGACAGCACTGTTGACACAATATGAGGTTATCATTACAGTACTCAGAAAGATCTAAGCCTCAAAATAATACACTTATTGTTCAAAGACTGAGGCTTCAGCAGTACCTTCGGTTCTGTTTTCATTAAGCCCCAAAGGGAGGACTGAGAATGGAAATAACAATTACATCTACAGTAAAAAATAAACTTAAAGAATCTCCATCACTACATTTCTGTAAAAAAGAAAAAAAACTGAAAAATCAAGTAAATATATCTTTTGTTTTATGAATATACACCGCCTGGCCAAATATTTTGTTGGACCGCCTTTAGCTTTGATTAGGGTGCACATTTGTCATGGCATTGTTTCCACATGCTTATGCTTATCTCAACACTTTTTTCCATCCAGATTTGCATTAATTTCTTGTCAAGATCTTTTATTGAGGATGGGTTAGTTGAACCACTCCGTAAAGTCTTCTTTAGTACATCTCTAAGACTTTCAATAGGGTCACGACCGTGGTGGCCAATTCATGTGTGAAAATGATCCCTCATGCTCCCTGCAGCATTCTTTGACAATTCCAGCCTAATGAATCATGGAATTATTGTCCTGGAATATGCCCATGCCATTAGGAAAGAAAAACTCATTGATGGGGTAACCTGGCCATTCATTAGTTTCAGGTACTCATCTGACTTCACTTTATTGCTGCAGAAAATTGCTGAACTGTAATAATAATCCGATCATTGGCTCTTAAGCGCTTGCTAATTTAAATTCAACAGTGACTTTTTTTGGCCAGGCAATGTAGATACACAGACACAGCAGTATTCCTCAGTAGAGGAGCATATGGCAGAGCTCAGTTACAGGCTGTCCTTGGGAGTTTTTCCTCACTTGTCAAACACATCACTAATAAAAGTCTAAATGTGATAATAACAATATATTGTTATCTGAACTAACAAAAGTTCAGATAACAATGTAGCACAGAAAAAAAGGTCAGAAGAAGGTTACACTGTTGGAAACTTTTAAAACTGTAATCTGAAAGTCAGCAAAGGACTGGAGTTGGTGCTTTGGAAACGAAGCATGCTTCACTGATTATACCCACTGATGCCGATGATCAAGAAAGTTTTATCAATGCTCAGTCAGCAGTAACGTAAGAGTTCATTGCCATGGAGACAGCTCAGATTTAAAAGTGGATTAAACAACTACTTCTGCTAAATCAAATCTGTGACCACATGCTTTTTTGTTTAACAAGCTACAATAATCCCTGCAGTTATGGAGGCATTAGATAATGCCTTTTATGTAGATTATGATTTAAAGAGATGGATTCAGTGTTCCATCTTAAATTCTGTATAAAGCACATATGTATATAAAATATATTCTAATTCCTTGATAAGTAAAACCATGTGGTTAATACTAACATTGTTGATTGGCTTGTATTGATTGACTAAAATTATTGAATCATTTCAATAATTACTTTTGCACTTGAGGAAAATTATACATTACAATTAGTTTTTTTCTGCAATATTTGAATATTGCTTCGATTGAAATGCATATTAGATCACTTAAAATGTAATAAAGGACGTTCTTATTTTGCCTTATTTCAACTGCCTGAAAGTTTGAAATTGTTACTCAAATAAAAGTTTAATAAGATTACAGTAAATAAACAAATAGCATAATTATGTAAACATTCAATAATCTACATTATCTGGGATTATGATGATGAATATGTTATGGTAGTGCTTACTGGTGGCCCCCCACAAATGGTGGAGTATTTATGTTGTACGTCTGAAATGGTCAAAGGTCTCAAAATGGGCTCAAATTTAGCTTTCAAATTCAGGAACTCTAAGCGGACTGTAGTCATTGTTACGAAACTGTGCTGCCACAAGCTTTTCATAAAATAATGTTTGAGGGTGCACACCAGAATCCCCCCCCCCCTTCCAACACACATACACACACACACACTCAAAGATTTGTAAACGTATCTTTGTGGGGACTATACATTCTATGGGGAAAACTCTAATCTTAATATGACGACCTTAACCCCTACCCAGCCCTAACCTTAACCATAAGTAATCAAACAAAATCTGAGACTTTTACAATTTTTAGTTTTTTGATTGCAGTCACAGTTCTTTGTGGGGACCTGAAAAATGGTCCGCACAACGTCAAAAGGTTTTTATCACATTGTGGGGGACATTTTGTCCCCAGAATGTAATATATACATATATATATGTATACACACACACACACACACACACAGACCTTCTACCTCCTTTTAGGAGTATTGTCCACTAGGTCCCATTAATGTAGGGATGATTTAAGCCAGAGCTAGTTTAACTAGGCCTATCCACGCAAAAAAGGTGATCACTAAATAATAGGTTAATCATGCAGAAAATGTTATATAATGGAATAGTACACCTTACATTTGGAGATAATCATGTAATGTCAAGCAGTCTCTTGACAATTCCTTTTTCTGCCCTTTCTTTGCCTGTTCAGTTTGCTATTGGTTAACAGTTCTTGCTTACCTGTATTATTGGTCTGTCCATAAATCATTGTTACTAAGGCGAAGTGAAATAAGAGCATTAAGGTATTCATAATTAAAAAAAAAAAATTAAAACGTAAATAAATTACAAAAACTTTATTCTTCAAAAAACTAAATAAGAAAAATCAGCAGTTGCTCAGTGTAGTTTCCTTTTTCCCTCTGTGACAAAATCCTCTCTGATTGTCTCCTGTGTCTTATCGGTGTGAAATGTGAAGCAGGTCCAGGTGTTTCAGGATAAGGTTTTGAGCACTTGAGCAGCTGACACCAGACCACTCCCTCCTGGGTGGTGCTTACTGGGGTAGTTAATGTATTAACCTTGTGAAACACATGCATTTATTTTGCCATAAAACATCATGTTAAATATTTTCTACCTTTACGACCATATATCTAATTTTTCATGAAGTGTTGTATGGTAATTGTGATGTTTGCAGATAGGCTACTTAACTTATTCATGGAAATAGGGCTATATAAACATTTAGAAATAACTGAGAAATAACTACAGATATGATGAGTACTTAAGTTTCAGTATTCAGCTACAGCTAAGTGTCAGTTCTGTTAAACACTCTTTGGCCAACAGACCTACAGTGTGTGTGACAAAGAATTTAGGCATTTTTTTTTCATAAGTTTTCTTTGAGTCTAAGTCTGTATTTTCATTGGAATTGCTTTAAATGTGAATTGCTTAATACTGTACTGCCAAAATGGAAGGGGAATTATGCCAGTTTAAAAAAGGAGAGACATCACAATATTAATTTCTACTTATTTGGATTGTTTATTACAAGAACCTTTACATGGGGAGATGGAATATTAACATTATTAATAATTATTAACAAATTTGCCACTGTTTAAATTAATCATGATGGAATGCATTAAATTATTATTGTTCACAATTACATTTATCATCCATTACTGATGGTGAAATTACTTAAGGATTGACAATGACTTGACATGACTTGAGACTTCGAAGTTTAGTACTTGTGACTTATTTGTGACTTGTGCATATGTGACTTAGTTCCATATCTGATATATATAAATCATGAATCCATCAAATTATAAGTAGATCTGATTATAATCCAACCAAATGACATTGTCAAGGAATTCTGAGAATTTCAATATACCGTTACTTCCAGCGCTGTTATGGATGACGTCTTATCAACTGGACATATTTGCAACAACAGATAATGTGTAATACATTAACAACAGTTAATAATAAATTCACCAGAAAGCATCTCAAAGCGAGGGTCAAAATTAGTCTTCTCATGTTAAATTACACGGCTGGATTCATGTTTAGTTAATCTGTTACACTGGTTTATAGTTAAATATGGTTTGTAGTTAAAGATGAATCTACCTCCAGGAAAACAAAGGGGGAGTGAACATTGAAGCAGCTAAGCAGGTCTGAAAGAGACCAGCACAGGTAACACTGAGGGACAGTCTGAATAGTTCTCATATTTCCAATCCTTACTTACAATACTTTAAGGCATTTACAGTATTCTTATTTTTCCATTTTGTAGTTTTCTAAATCACAGTTAACACGTAACATTTAACACAAATACCAGCCTCATTCAGTGGATGCAGTTTTTAGTAGTTTTGAATGATGGAAACTATAGAACAGAATACAAGGAAATAGTCAGCTCTGCCCAGAACTTTATGAGAAAAGAGGGATTTTCAAAGGCATTTGAAATGGCAAATAGGTGAATGGATGGATGAATATGAAACTTCATCCATCCAGTCAACAAGCTATAGATGGGTGTGATTAAAAGTGAGTAATATTAAGGAACAAGGAAGTGAGACAGAAGCTTATACTGAAATATGAACATCCGGTTTCTTGAATGATTTATATCTTGATTGCCATGCATAATTGTGAAAGACTAGGCTGGGCGGTAAAGTGGCAAAGTCCACTTATATATATATGTGTTCTGAGATCACCTCTCAAGGAAGCTACGCACATTGTCCCTTTCACATCTACAAGGGTAGAAAATAAGGAAAATAAGGGGGGGACCTATCCATTCACACATTTTCCATACTGGTTAACCATTGAAAGTCTTGGCAAGCATGGAGAGTAAACCAGGAAACAGGACACAGGGCAGGGTGCAGCCAGGGCAGGATGGCACTCCATCACAGGATACACAATGCACAGTATAAATGCTGCCAATATGGTCACCAGGAACATCAACCTGACGGAACCTAATAAATAACTGGCAGTTCAAGCCCAGCCTCGGAAGAATAATCACATGTCCGTGGGTCCTTGAGAAAGGCCCTTAACCCTCAGCTCCACGGGCTCTGCTGCAGGTGGCCTGTATGTGCTGTGGGCAAAGAGAGAATTTCCCCACAGGGATCAATGACATCATCAAAGTGTCATCATGATTTATTTATTTTATTTATTACATGTGTATTGAAATGAAATATAAAACTGAAATGTTCACTTGTCTAAAGGTTTTAGGAATATATTATGAGGCAGTTTTATGCTTTCATGTATAATGTAATTAAATAAAAATGTTCCGAAAAAAAGCTAGGCATGGTACATATATTGTGCCAACTTTGTTTATTAATTTAAAAATGTATCCTACAATAACTTGTTTTGTAAGTGGTTTGGTTGCCACGTCACTGTGATTCACGTCACCAAGAGAAGACCTTGACAGCGGTTTACATAATGAATAAGTTGGAAATAATGAAGTTGTAGCCTTAAAGTGCATTCCAACATTTCTCAGGGTAATGCTCACATGTTCTGCGGCTGGAAATTCATATCCTGTTCTAATTCAGTTTTAAATAATTAAATTCAAAATATTTGAATTATTCAAAATATATTAACTGATTTATAAACTGTGCCACATTAATAGATGTAGTAATCTGCTTACCATTTCTCTCAGAATATTTACATAGTAAAATTGTGCTCATTTAACAGAGCTTATAGGTGAAAACAAACAGTACTATCTGGAAAATGAGGAAATGGCTCAGGCGACATTCAAACATATTTCCAGTAAGTAGTCTATCAATAAAAAGAATAAGGCTGTTAAAATATTGCCAGAAACGTTAGATGGTGCTGAACAAAAGTCCTACTTTAAGTCTCTTTGACCAACAACCACAGTCCCCCTGGTTTCCACCTATGATGGGCTGGGGAAATGTGTGTTGAGAAGTAAAGACAATTAAAACATGTATTGCACAAGAGCATTGTGAATCAGGTTCATGGTCCACCGTGGGCACAGAAAATGTAGAATATGTGTCTCATAGCAGTAATACTGACGAAACAAGGTTTTAATACTCTGAAAAAGCTGGGCAAGGTAGCAACTCCAGACAATAAGGGCTATAGTCTTTCAAAACTGATCTCACACACATATATAAGCTTTATTATTTTTTATTTATTTTTGTAATGTAACTAGCCATCACTCCTAATATGTCCTGAGTGGTTTGAAGGACTGGATTACCAACTTAAATTTTTGATCAAAGCCAATTTATAAATCTCAGTCAATTTATGTCAAATGTGAACATAACCTGTTGGATGCATATGAATTCCAGTACAGTTTGTTTGACACAGATGATCACAGGCAAAGCAATTCTAAGCTGTTCTAATTCACAGCATATCATACATTACTTTTGGGATAACGAGATTGCAGAAACAATTATTAATCTTGTAATCTATATTTACAGAGTTCAGTCTAGCCATAGTGGTATTACGGTACAGCAGTGCAAAGACAAAGGGTGGCAAGCCTGGCTATTCCCAGTTGAGGTTGGCTGCAGAGGCTTTCCTGCACAGTCAGTTTGGAGGGCCCTTACAGCGCTGGGAATGGCAGGGAGGGAGAGGAAGAAGCCTGCTCGCAGGTTGGGTGAGGCAGTGGAGAGAGCCTCTTGTTGGCTATGGAGTAGGAGGGAGGAATTAAGCTGGAGGCCAGGAGAGGACGGGCAGTGACTGGCCATCACTGCCGACCTGCCAACTGAAGGGCGTCGTGGTTCAGGGTCGAAACGCCCAAGGAAAGTTGGACACCACCTGATGACATCATCTCCTGGTCAAAAGCTTCAGTCGCTTCTTGAGTGACTGTAGGAGGATGCAGGATTGTAATCTATCGTGTGGTACGAATGGCACACCAAGTGAAAACTTAATCTAAGCAAACGTATTCCACAGCAATATGCTGATACTGAAGCTTAACACATATTGTGTGGGTTAGTATTTAAAAGTGCCAATTTATACATGGTGAATATTTTAGTACAGCAATTTGCTGATTGAGGAGGCTGGGACTTTATTGGGTTTCCCATGGTTTCTACACTTAATTGTCATTTTGGACAACAATGTCTGACAAATAAATGTGAAGGTTATAAGTCTTGCCATTTGTGCTACAAATATAACAAAGGACGGAATGAATAATATTTATTATCATTATCATTTGTCTTTCACAATTACAGTCTTTCAAAGCAACAGGGTATGCTGATTTCTGTTCCAGCTCAGATATTAATCACTCCATATAAGTAATTATTCATTAGTAGAAGTCAATAGGACAATCAGAATTACGTGAGGACCATCATTTCCATCTAGTGGTCTTAAAGTGAATTGCATACATGTACTTAAGTATTTTAAGAACATAAGAACATAAGAAATTTACAAACGAGAGGAGGCCATTCGGCCCATCAAGCTCGTTTGGGGAGAACC
>JAODKC010000095.1:30756086-30766247 GCA_026777985.1 Mormyrops attenuatus | reverse complement strand
AATCGTAGCATCACCTCCCTTGACTTAAACTCCACACACCTAGAGATGTAACCTAACATCCTATTCGCCTTTTTTATCGCTTTTTTATTTTGGCCAAGTAATTTTTTGTTTATTAGGAATGTGAAGGAATTAAAATGAATATTCTGAATTGCTCAACATATTTTAATCATTGAAACTTGAGACTGAAATAGTTTTTTTAAAACACTGGATATGTAAATTAAAGTAAACAGCTGTAGAGGTGTAATCGTTTGGCTTAGGAAAAAAATCTCTCTGATCCTGAAGCACTACCTGAAGCAAGTCAAAAAAAGAAATTTATAAGGATAGCAAACAGAAGTGACAGCAAATAAAATATCATCATCCCTGTTCATAACCATTTATTCTCTAATTAAGATGAATGCATGAAAGAGAATTTCCCACGTGCACCACAGCCATCCCCACCCCGTCCCCACGTGCAGGAAACCCATCCCCACCCCCTCCCTGCATGCACTAACAGCAACAGTACACTGCAAAATTAACATGTCCATGTTTCCACCCTCTAGTGTGGTTCATAGCCCAGGTCACAGGGGCAGCAGTTTAAACAGGGATGCCCAGACCTCCTTCTCCCCAGCCACCTGCTCTAGCTCTTCCAGGGGAATCCCAAGGCAATTCCATTTAATTTGAGAAATATTTCTCTAGCATGTCCTGGATTTGCCCCGAGGTCTCCTCCCGGTTGGACATGCCCCAAAGCACCTTCCCAGAGAGGCGGGACTTCTTTTGGGGACTACCTAAAGCTCGTGACCATAGGTGAGGGTAGGAATATAGATCAACCAGTTAATTGATAGCTTCACCTTCTGGCTTAGCTCTCTTTTCACTATGACCAGTACAACATCCTACATGAAAATGTACTGATCCTCCGACTGATCTGCCACTCAATTCTTCTCTCACCGGTGAACAAGACCCTAAGCTACTTAAACTTCTCCACTTGAAAACCCGGAGAGGGCAATCCACCCTTTTCCAGTTTATTGTCATCCTGGACATTTCGTACATGCCAGTAGATAAAAAGCAATAGAAAAGAAACAGACCAAAGAAATACTGTAACAATACAATAAATAATAATGCACATGCAATTCTTACATCACTAGTAAGCTAGATTAAGATCAGACTTTTTCTTACTTTCAGTTCTGAATTTTTTTCAATTATGGGACAGGGAGTTAGTTTCGCTAAAACATTTTTACTCTGTCACAGAAAAAAACCTTAGCTAGCTTTGCAATTTTAATTATTATTCATTTCATAGATTATCAAAGATATGTTTAAACATCAGTTTAAAGTATACCTCCACTGCCTTTGCATAAGTGCTGCATGCATTCTCTAAGACAATCATAATCATTTTCATCCTGACTGTTTAAATCACTCGTAGACTCCTTTTTGCTTTATGAATATCCCAATATTTCTTATAACAAAATCACGTTGCCAGGACAGCACGCTATATGTGTGCTGTCCTAGTCTATTAAACAAAATATTTTTTTAGTTTCTTGTCATGCAGTTCTGATCTTTTTGTTGTATCTGATCTTCAGACCAGATCGCAATTAATTGTTTTTTACTTTGTTTATCACTGGTATCTGAGTTCATAACTGTTTTCAAGGTGGTATGTGTTTGTAGGTGCAGACTATTTGCATTACCAATCAACAAAGTTCTACCTCAAAGCACCGAAGTACCAAGAAGTACCCGAGCTGCTTTGGCGCTTTTAGTACTGGAGCTTTTGGTACTAGCACTCGACTGCAAGTCAATGGAAAAGGAAATGTACCAAAAGCACCATACCAAAAGTACGGTACTTGGTGCGGTGGAAAAGCGCCCTTATTGTCAGCAATCCAAACCAAACTCTTGCTCCGCAATACGGGTACCAAAAGGCCCATAATAAAGTAGCCCATACTTCTGGAGCAACTCTCACAGGACCCCCCAGAGTGACACAGTTGTATGCCCTTTCCAAGTACACAAAACACATGTACTGTAGACTGATTGAAAAAACTCCCATGATCCTTCCAGTTTGTGATGATCCAGTGTTCCATGAGGAGGTAAAGAGTGCATGTGATACAGCATTTTGCTGCACCCACCACACAATGAACCACCTCAGGATGACAGCCTGAGTGCAGCTGATACCTCAACACCACACTAGGTTAATTAGAATGGAACAGTGTGAAGCTTTTCCTTTTTTTCTGGAGTGTCAATCCTGCCACCAACCCCCATTTTTATCCAGGTAGTAATTAAGGACGTAGGTCAGGGAGCATGTACATAAAAGTACCAGATTACGAAATTTTATTGCTTGCCCGAACGTCAGCCAAGGTACATCAATAAATGTTCAACAATGAATGACAAGGCAGAAAAAGGACATGGGATGACCTAAATTATTTGCATAGTGCAAGACATAATTCTCAACCCTCTGTGAAGTATGCAGCCCTGTTCTTTGATATATGCTGGACATTTCGGTTATACAAACTGGTAACTGGTGTTCAGAATGCATATTATTTCAGTCAAGTTCTTAAACCTTTGTGGCATTTCGTTGCATGCTAGTGTTTCTAGATTACTGAATGGGAACATCTATAAAACCAATATCATCTCCATTAAGCTCATCCATTCATTGCTGAGCCAAGTTTGTTTTGACCCTTGTACAAAGAACTAACTGAAGCAGTAGTTGGAGTTATACAAAGCCCTCAATAATGTTTGGGACAAAGACACAGTTTTCCTTCACTTGCCCCTGTGTTCCATAGTTTTAAATGTCTAACCAAACAATACACACTTGATAAAAGTGCACATTCTAGACTTTAATACAACTATCTGCATACATTTCGGTTTCACCATGTAGAAACTACAGCACTTTTTATACATGGCTTCCCCCATTTCAGGGCACCTTAATGTTTGGGACAGAGCAATGGTAGATATATTAAAGCAGTCACATTTAGCACCTTGTTGCAGAACTGTGCTGAGTACCTTCCCTGGTGATGCTCTCTGGCCAGGCCTCTACTGCAGCCTTCTTCAGCTTCTGCTTGTTTTGATGGTTGCGCCCTTAAGATCTCTTCAGTATATGGAATACATGCTTAATAAAATTTAGATCGGGCAACTGACTTTCTACAATTAGACTTTTCACGTTGAAAAACTCAATGTTACTTTAGCAGTATGTTTCAGACCATTGTCTTGATGTAGGATGAAATGCCATCCAATGAGTTTGGAGGCTTTTGCTCACATTTGAGCAGATAAGATGTTCCTGGCATCAGCAGTTCCATCATCAATATCGATATGTGCTTCAGTGCCTGTGGCAGCCATACAGGCCCAGGTCATCACATCCCCACTGTCGGTTTCATAGATGAGCTGGTATACTTTGGATCTTGGCCAGTTCCTTTTCATCTCCAGCCTTTGCTCTCGCCATCACTCTGATAAAGGTTAATCTTGGTCTCTGTCCACAAGACCTTTTACCAGAATTCTGCCAGCTCAAGTACTTTTTGACAAACTACATTCTGGCCAAACTGTTTTTGTGGCTAACTAGCGGTTTCACAAAGCCAAACGTCCCAGAAATGGGGAGCCCTGAATTGGGGAGACACCTAAAATGTATTGTAGTGTCTATACGGTAAAACTGAACTGTAGGCAAATACCCTTAAAGTCTAGAATGGGAACTTTAAATCACATGCAGATTATTCGATTAGAAGATTAAAACTGTGGAGTACAGAAGCAAATCAAGTAAAAACCTTTCTGTGCAAAACAATATGGAGGGAAAATTGCATCAGGTGGGTAACATTTTCCCTAAAACAAAGAGTCCACACACTTTTTACACACCAAAAGCAGGAATCTGCCTCACCAAAATAATGCACTCCTCTTTCACTAGCTTTAAATCATAAAAAGTAATGATGTGATGTCCATGTGGGTGACTTCAGATTTAATCTGTCACATTAATACGAACTGCCGAGGCACATTCATGTATATACAAAAGCTACACACAATCCGCCAGAAAAGTACAGTGTAAGAGTCATAAAAGCATTATTTCACATACGAACAGTAAAGTTTCTCTTTAATGGTAAGCACAAGTACATAGTAGAGCCTTAAATGGTAGATGCATGAAGAAAATTGATAATCCTGAAACCTGCTCTTCACACATTTCGGCATTGGTAGGTTATAAAGGGAGGCAAAAACAGCATGAGAGGTGTTGATAGTTTATTCTTCCTAATCACTTATAAATTTCATCCAACAGGTACAGCCCTGCAAATCATGTCACGAGAATCTAGAATAAAATAAGCAAGTAGCAAAAAAGATAAAAGGGACAAAAACATCTGCTAAAAATTTGGTGGCACAGTGATAACCAGCAAAAGTCCTACAAAACCTCTCATATCATGCATATCTGAGAAAGAAAGAAAAAACACATTAGTGTTTTTGAACATTTTTGTAAACAAAACTGGTCTAAATAATATTAAAATAGAAAGTCAAAAAAACTATGCGAATACAGACTGCAACACTGCTTGGTGTTAATGCTTTACAGACCAAAGCATACTTTAAACAAATCCATTCATATTCCATTCCATTACTGTAAACACTGTTTACATAAAAAAGGTGTAATATGGATATACAATATGCTGAGTTCATACTACAGTATTTTTGCTACAAACATGAATGTGTGTCCCTGGTTAGGCTTTAACAGTGATATGAGGTATATAATAGGCGATCCTAAATTCTCCTTTTTTTCTTTTTTTTTTTTTTTTTTTGAGTGGTCAAATGTTCCCGATGACATTAACGGGCTTGTCAAGCCCAACTGTGTCTGTTTGGAGACCGGGGTATGGAGACGGCCATTCCACAGGGAAAATTCTGCATTTCAAAGACAGTCAACCATCAACACTGGAAGACCAAATCATGGTCATGGTTATAACCTGTACAAAGTCAGCTTGTGAATCAACATTTATCTTTTAAACTCATTTATAAAAGGTAAACAAGACTAAATAAAAGTCTGCTGACAAACATATTCTAACCTCTAAAGATTCCCAAGCTATTTTAAATTAACCACAGGCTCATCTGGGCATCTGCTTAGTAGTCGGGGGTATCAACTTTAGCTCAGAGGTAGGACTCAAACACCAAAACCGGGTGCCACTTAATTGACAAAAATGAAAACATATTCCTGTCCCTTATTTCCAAACAGATTTTACACTTTATAAACTGGCCCAGATCCTGTTCATAAATTTTACCCACTTAGCATTCAAGTGACACCTGCACAGAAACACCACTACACACTAAAGCAGAAGTTAAGGCTGGGCGCCACTTCTCAAGCCAGCATGGCAAATAAAGTAACTCTCCTGCTTCATCCATTGTCACTCGGGACATCTTTCCCCCCGTTTTATAATAAAGCATTGAAAGTGCTCGTTGGGTGTGAGTGGCAGACACCTAGCAGGCTGCTCAGTGGGTAATGAGGGACCCAGCACCTCCTTCACTATCCTATATCACTACTATTGCTGACAGGGCATTTCCTCCAGAAGGCAACATCTCTCCTGTCCAGACACCCATGGGGTCTGTGTACATATGGGCTCAGGTGGGACTGATCATCACTAGACCAAAGGGGCCAAAATACAATACAATACTACACTTTTCCTTTTCACCAGAGTTCCCTGGTATAATAAAAAAAATTAAGTCAGATGGCCCTTGCGGAACAAAATGTGACCGCTTCACATTGACCAAAGTACCATGATCTCTAAATAACTAGGCGGAAGGGCTGTCAGTTTAACATGGGCCAGTTCAATTACTGGCTGCATTCATTTCTGAATGGGCAAAACATTTCACAAAGCTTCTCTGTAGTTTTAAACATACACCTCTAAAATGACTGTTTACCACTTCTTATAATAAATTCTCCTTAGTACACGTTTTTCCTGAGTAATACTTTCAATTCTTGTAACAGGCATTTTTTTTTGCTATTTCAAATCTGGGCTATTCCCTGCCATTATGTTTATTATTACTAATAATAATTATTATTATACAATTGTTGATTGCTAAAACACAAAGGTTCATGGAAAAATAAGCTAGTCTTCAGCTACCCTCTATTTTAGCAAGAATTTTAATCTAACATAACAACCATACCTACTGCTATTACTAGTACTACTACACTAAAGAAATCGACTAAATAGGTTTTAAAAAATTAAAATTGCATTTGAGGGAGGCCATCATCCTTTCCGGGTGGGATATTGTATAAACATTTATTGGCAGTGTAATTAAAACAACCTTGCTTAAAAAAATATTAATAACAAAATAAAATAAAAAAAAAAAAACAAAACCTCCAACTAGGTCCATCTATCTCAGACCTTACCTGTAACTTTGGCTTGTTGGGGTCTTAGATCCTGTACTAACTGGCTCATTGACATCAGCTAACAAACTAGTGTACCCTGAGAATTCTGACACAGGAGTCCTAATTCTGTGCTCAGTCTCTCCGCTGGAATCACTGCTGAAAGCCAGAGGGACTCTGCCACCTGATTTGAACCCAAAGGCCTGGGCAAAATTCTCAATCTGATAGGGGCCCCGAACATCCAGACCCTTGGACGTGTCCAACGGGGTCAGGTCCGGTGATGCAAGTTGGTAGCTGGAAGAAGCAGTGCTTCTCTTAGGCTGCTGCCCCTTCTGACTAGATAACTCTGGAGTGGTGATCTGGTAGGTGGGTGAGTGCTGCTTCTCGATCTGTTCAGTGAGCTCCTGGGAGGGTGTCAGCTGCTGGTGGGGGGACTCCAGGCTGCTCAGATGGAAGCTGGGCTGGCCTGAGCCCGCCAACATCCCGAAATGGGACTTTGGCAAGGAAGAAGAAAGGGTTGAGGTAACAGACGGGCCAAAGCTGCACTCTAAGGGGGAAGTAGTGTAGACCTGTTTCTCAGAGAAAAGGGAGCTGCCAGGCTGGCCGCTGCTGGAGACCAGGCTGGGGAAAGGCCCACCTGGGCCGAGGGGGAAGGTGTTGCTGTGGCTGGTTCGCTCCAGGGCCTGCAGTAAGAACTTGGAGTATTCATGCATGCTGACAGTCTTATCCCCAGAGGAGGTGGGGGAGTCCTCCTCCTGGCCCAGTTCAGGGGTGCCCGCAGAGGGGTGAAGCTCCACATGTTGGTCACTGAGGTCGAAGGGGACATCGTGGGAGCCATCAGGCTTCTGAGAATAGTGGTCTAGTAGGCTCTGGAGCACTTCGTCTGGAATGCCCGACTTGTCATGCTTGATGTCACCACTAATCGGCGAGTCTAGAAGATTCAAGGGCGTCTCACTGTCCATCACACCCTGGATCACTGTTTGTTGTGAGGGCATGTGCACCACGCTTGACCCGTAATCGCCACCACTGCTGCTATTAGCCGCATGCAGGTACCGCCGCTTCTTCAGAAACTGCATGGCGTCATCATAGTTGCTGCTGGTTGGGCCCTGTTTGACCCCGGAGCCCTGCAGGAGCCCTATGTGGTCCATACCTGAACTGCCAGCAAGGTCCATGGAGTCACCTTTTTGAGACAGCAGCTTCTGCCCATGAGTACTGCTGGAGGACTCCTCAAGGGAGACCAGACCTTTGTCAGTGCCCTTCCGTCCAACCTTCTTAAAGACAAGCTTGGGAGCACGACCATGTTGGTCGTGCATATTGGGGCTGGGTAAGTTGCTGTTTGAGGATACCGTAGGGACCTCGACTGCATAGTCCTGGAGGCCAAGACCCCCGCCCATTTGTGTGTCACCGGTTTTCTTCTTCTTGCGCTCTCCCACTTCACTGGCATTTTTGGACCTAACCCTTTTGCGGCCAGAAACGCTGCCATTTCCCTGAGTGATAGAGTAGCTGCTGGAACCAGCCTCACCAACCCCGAGGTCCAACATCCCAGGCTCCAGCCCTTTTTTTATGGCTTCTCCACAGGTTCTTTTGTGCTTAAGTAATCGATCAGTTCTGGAGAAATACTGAAGAGAACAGCGAAAAAAAAAAAAATCACAGACAATACAGAACCACATTACATTATCCACTAATGTGAGGACAAGCCCCCCCCCCCCCAATTAAGCCGAGATCAATTAACCCAATAAGGACTCTATCTGGAATCAAACCAGCGTTTGCTAACCTGTTGGCAGGTGTCACATTTATATGGCTTTTCTCCGCTGTGAGTCCTCTTGTGCCTCTCCATGTGGTACTTCTGAATAAAGCGCATGTTACACTGATCACAGCTGAAGGGCTTCTCGCCTGCAGGGGTCACAAAAGGAACCACAGGGAAAGTTAAAGCCAGATGCCGCAAAAGAACACTAGAGATGGAATGACACCAAGGGTGTCAGATAGGGCGGCTCAATAAATCATTTCAGCATTGTCATTGCGATGTGCACATGCACAACAATCGCACCGCAGGACGTGCAAAGCCAAGTGAAGGAAATTAAATCAAACTACAACTTTTTTTCTGCCTGGTACAAAAGGAAAACTTGCAGAGTTATTTTCCATGAGTAATCCACAAGTCTGTCCGATATAGTATTTTACCCTCATTGAAGGGTTTTTGGATACACCGAGTTTGTTTGTTAGGCTCTACATGCACAGCAGACCAGTCACAATTAGTGCTGGGAAATATACGATATTAATGGCAACATTGCATGTTATGCACATGCAATTCTCACATCATATGGTAGGACACAAAACACAGCAAGCTTTTCAATTTAAATAATTGTTCCTTTATTTTAATAATATTATATTAATTCCTTTATAGATGATCTATCATATGTTTTAAAATATTTATCTGCTCACGCTCTCTGAGCCAATCATATTCTTTTTCATCCTTGTTGTTTAAATCACTCATATCTGAAATATCCCAATATCTTGCAGCCCTACTGTTAGGGCAAAGGCCCTTTCTAGCTACTCTGAGCTTACATTACTACGAGGAGTCATAGAGACGACTGAACAAATCTCACCGCTGTGTATCTTTTCATGCCGCTGAAGAAGGTACTTCTGGATGAAGCTCATGTTGCACTGGCTACATCTGAAAGGCCGCTCACCTGTGCAGTCAAAAATACCACATTCCAATTTCCACATTAAATTACAGAACAGGGGTGACGAGAATCTATAGTAAGATTCAGCTAATTAATCACTGGGTGTTAAAGCTGAAAGAAAAGCAGAAAATTACAGACAGTTAATTGATATTTTCCACTGCACACACTATGGCATAACAGATGTGATTACTGTACAATACAGAATGACTGTTTTCATAATACACCACAAGGAATGCACTACTTAGGAAGTCTTCCAATAACAAGGAAATGCTTATTAAGAAGTAAAAGTATTACCTTACACTAGTCAAAAATAAGTTACAGGGTGAATATCTCATCTTTAGGAAGTTACCAGGATTCACATTGAGACAGACACCATAATGTATAAGCAAAGATCTCCAAAAATCTGTACCATGAAAAATGGATGCCATTATTAAACAATGGCATCCATCATCCATTTCTGGACATTTGCCCAGCATGAAGTACTGTAATAGAGCGAGGATGCAGGCTAAAGCAGCAGGCAGCACAGGGAGCTCCTTACCTGTGTGAATGAGCACATGTCTGCGCAAGTGATAGGAACTCCTGAAGGCTGCATTGCAGTGCTCGCAGATGTGCGGCTTGGAGTTGGGGGACAAGGCTCCACCCTCACCATCCAGCATTGACTGCAGCCAGGACATGTGAAGAACACAAGTTGAGGGAACTGCACAGGCACTGCATAGCCTGGATAAATCGCCATGGCGGACAGAGCACAGCACCGTGGCCATACCTTTGACGAGTCCCCGCGTTTCCTCCTGGCTTTGCCCTCCAACTCGTCACCATTGGACTTGCGACCTCTTCTGCCAGACGACTCTTTTTGATCTTTTGCAAGTCTACCTGATAGCTGTTAAAGGCCAAGCAGAAGGTGGCAAAAAATTAAGACATCCAATAACAAGAGTATTATCAGAACAGAAGGCAAACTATGGGAAAGAAATATTGGTGTTCCTGCTATCCAAGGCATATCCTTCTCGCTTATAGATATACAAGACAATAAATAGAAGCAGCTCTTTACTAAGGCCTGACCGTGGCAGTCAAAACCCCCATCAGTCAAAAGGACGACATACAGCCATGAAGAGCAGAACACAGACTTTAACCCTCTGAGCCCTAAGGGTAGAAAACACACTTTCACTGACTGGGGCATGATCACACATTTCTTCAAATATC
>JAODKC010000095.1:30721975-30742773 GCA_026777985.1 Mormyrops attenuatus | reverse complement strand
GTAACAACCACCACCACGTAACCGTACTGGCACACAAACACTCAAATATACCTCCAAATAATCCCAGTCAACCGCTTAAACAGGCGCACAACACAACAGAAGTGCACACAGCGTCTACACCACTCGTTCCCAGTGCAGCAATCCCAGCAGTCTCGATGCTACTACAATATTTGTTGTACAATAATTTGAACAGCAAAATATTACCTCACACGTGAAACAAAAGAAAAATAATTAACATTACAAAAGCATGAAATGTAGCTTTATTCTGTCTTCTGTAACAAAGAGAACAATGTCTAAGAATTTGTAATCTAAAATCAACCATGGCTGTGTCATGCATAACATACTGTTGAATTACATGGGGACAATTTATAAAAATACAGAAAATAAATAGTTTAGTACGTGATATTTTTCCAAAAGAAAGTGGGTATCCCTATTAATTAGAGGAACTAGCTAATTAAGCCACACCTATTACTGGCACAGGTATTAGGCACTGAGTCAGCAACAAAAAATTTTCATACAAAGGATGGTCGTATACAAGAGTTTAGCGACTTGGCACCATCACAAAATGCCATCTTTCCAACAAGTGAGTTCTCGAAATTTATGCCCCACGTGAGCTGCTCTAGTCAACCACAAGTGAAATGATTGTGAAGTGAAAATGTCTGGGAGCGAGTGGTAGGCCACACAAATCCATAGAAAGGGACCTGATCACCCAGCATCAATACCCAGCCTAAATGGCAGCAGATCCCACCAGCAATGTTCCTGCATCTAATGGAAAACCTTCCCAGAAGTGCTGAAGCCTTGGTTGCAATAAAGGGAGGATCATCTTCATAATAAGATGTTGGACAAGCTGCTGTCCACATACTTTTGGCCATATACAGGGTACTTCAACTTCAATTGTACACCAGATTTTCATAGAATGTTAGCCAAAGATTATGTAACTAAGCATAAGTAATATGAAGTGGATGATTGCATTGTAGTGAATGATTATTTGTTTGCATTCCATAGTTTAGTCAAATGAAATTATAACATATACTAAGTCCAGGTAATTTGAGTACCATTAGAGCAGTATTGTATCAAATTCTTAAGAAATAACACCCATCTCCCAGCAGCCTATCCCCCAGTCAGGGGGAAGGGTACACAATATTCCAAATGTCTTTAAATTGTTGTAGTGAACTACAAGAACATCCGTCCGATTTCCCCGTGTACTGTGCAGTGAAATGTGGCAGGGAAAGCATTTACAACTATTCTCCAGCAGGTGGCCCTAAAAGTGCAGGTAAGCGACTATTTTCCATTCTTTGCTGAATTATGTTTTTTCGTATAGTGTGTAGCCCATGTCGTCCCGCATTCACAAAATTATTGTTGCTGTATCACTATAAAACATAGAAACAAACAAAGCAAAAAATATTACGAAAGTTACCAAAATGCGTATTATAATCGATGCCACTAGTAGCAGTTTCAATAATAAGTGTAATAAAATATCAAACAAAATAACAGCAATAATAGCGTGGCTTAGCTTTATATAAATGTATCTACTAAAATCCTAAATCTAGCCCAATATCTAGCCGTGATATCTAGCCCAATATCTAGGAGATGTTATGAGTGCCTTTTTGCACTCATAACATCTCCTTACTACCCAAAAGTTTTGGGGGGAATAAATCATATGTGTGTGTGTGTGTGGGTGCGTGTGTGTATGTGTGTCTCACAACTTATATATTATTTAATTTTGTTTCGGTCTGTCCTGATTGGCTTAGAAGAACACGGTAAAATGTGTAACCCTCCATTCTCCTCTCCTTTACTCACGGCTCACAGCCGCTTGCTAAGGAGCCTCTTGGATTCTCGTGCAGCAGAGCACGTCAGTGCAAGTACCGCATCTACAGACAGAGGACGAGCATCCCGTTGTATCGGTCCTGCTTAGTACCCGAACAGGGGACGGGTGGCCCGCAACTTCACCGCCCTGTATATTAAATGCTGTTCATTTTTAATCACTACTGGAATTCGTTCTCCAAATCATGTTCTCAACGACCGCAAAACAGCTGCTTTCCAAGTTAATAGAAAATAAGGAATTTTGCGGCTGAATATTTTAAATAACTTTTTCTTATTCAGTCAGCACTCACTTGCCCATCGAGGTGATTAAGATGCTCAATTGCCTCCACTGTTACCTAGTTTTTGCGATCTGAACGAAAAGCAGCCCATGGATTCTAAAAACAAATGATACTTAAGTTTACTAACATTTACCCACTACAATCACCGACTGTTACATACCTGTGACGTTTCCTTGTCCCACCATTACTTTTGTAACCATGTCCGCGCTACGGAGGAAATTTGGAGAGGACTATCAGGTTGTGAACACCAACATTGGAGCGATCTACTCAGCGCCGGCCAAAAAGAAGCGCCAGCGCTTCGTGGAGAAGAACGGCCGCTGCAATGTTCAACACGGCAACCTGGGAGGGGAGACCAGCAGATACATATCAGACCTTTTCACTACGCTGGTGGATCTGAAGTGGCGTTGGAACTTGCTCATATTCATACTGACTTACACCATCGCCTGGCTGGTCATGGCTTCTATGTGGTGGGTGATCGCCTACATTAGGGGGGACCTTAATCACGGCCACGATCAATCGTATACTCCATGTGTCGCCAATGTCTACAACTTTCCTTCAGCATTTCTATTCTTCATTGAGACGGAGGCCACCATCGGTTATGGCTCCCGCTACATAACAGAGAAGTGCCCAGAAGGCATCATTCTCTTCCTGTTTCAGTCGTTGTTAGGCTCTATCGTGGACGCTTTCCTCATAGGCTGCATGTTCATCAAGATGTCCCAGCCGAAGAAGCGCGCCGAGACTCTCATGTTCAGCCAGGACGCTGTCATCTCGCAACGCGACGGGAAACTCTGTCTCATGTTCAGAGTTGGCAATTTGAGAAACAGCCATATGGTGTCCGCACAAATTAGGTGCAAACTCATAAAGGTAAGAAAATTATGTGTTGATCCGTTACAGTAAAGAACATGTCTTGATAATCACGTAGGCTCTTTTTCATGCAAGATCACTATAATGTTGTTAGACTGTGACGTGGGGATGTATATCATACATTAATGCAAGTAACCGTTTTAGAGGCAGACATGCAAGTTCACGCAGTTGTAATTCATAACCAATAAATAAAACAAATGGATTTTTTATGGAAACATTTTTCCAAAATAATTAGTACACTCAAAACTTAAAGGAGAAAAATCTAAGAAGCAACTTGCTGTCAATTTGGAGTTGAATACAATTCCGTATATCAATGTATTATTATTATTATTATATCTTGATTAAATAACTGCTTATCTAGTTACTGTCATCATGGTCTGTAGAGCCTAAGCTGTGAAGCTTATGTCATGAAGAATGGTATACTCTGGATAAGCATATTGACCAATTTCCGTTCACTTTGCAGTAACGATAATGATAGTAATGTTCACTTCATGTTAAAGTTAAATAAACCCCTTACTATATGCTTGTTTCTCTTGAATCTAGGGTTTAATTAAAGTGATTTAACTTTAATGTCATTTAATCATCAGCCATGATGCCTAATCTTAAAATTTGTTAGATGAATTTGATGCTAATTAACAAAAATATCTATATCAATTATTGTCTGGACCTCCATGCAGAATACACATCCATAAAATTTAACAGAATAAAAAAATATAAACACCATGAGCAATTACACCTAAAGTGGCCATATACCAGTGTGAACTTGGAGCTAAGCTTCAAGTCAGAATACGGTTGTGTGCAAATAAGAGCTTCTCTTAATCACCTGAAAAACAGATCTTGCTTCTGGATAATGTGAGCCTTAATAGAGACATATGGTAAACTCATCTTATAAAAACATATGTTACACAGTGGTTAATCACTTTGTTTGAAAACAGTTTAATTGTAAAATAATAATAAAATGCTATTGTAAAGTAAAAAGTCAACATGGAAAATGCTGCCAAAACAATCCATAGGTAAAAATAATGTTAACAGCTATGTTTTAAGAGAGGAGATCACCTTGTAAGTGATCGGAACAAATCATATGACTGGTACTAACCCTATGTCTGGCCCTTATATCTCAAAGAAAACATCAATTGCCTCTTGAGCTTCTTTCACTATTCGTAGCGCCCTTTAATGTCTTTACTATGAATTCCAGTATAATACTGTTTATTTAAAACTGACTCAGCGTCACTACTGCATAGTGAAACTCTTGAACTTGGTGTGGGCCAGTGACTTTATGGTCACCCTTACAAAATGTTGATCATGTTATTTCCATTTCACTTGCCCATAGAAAATTCAAAATAGACCAAAAATACAGAAAATGTTAAATGAATAAACTACACTGCAGATGTGCTCAGCTTGTTTTGTTTCTGAGTGCATATCCATGTGATTTGCCCGCACAGAAAATATGCGTGCTGTTCAGTACTGAGTATCATGCTGCTGCAAGTGACACAGTGAGCGCACAACCTGTAAACACACCCAGCCTGTAATAGCAGAATACATTTAGGATGAAACTTGCCAAAGTAAATGGTTATTCATTCTGAGGCTGCAAAGGAATACCTTTTTGAAATCAATTTAAAATTTGCCATCTACCCCAGCACTTCTTGTGCACTTTTTATCATCAAGGTTTGCCTGCCATGTATATGACATATTAATACTCTCCATTGCAGTATTGCAAGTTACCTAATGGTGGCGCTGTTACTTCTCCCACATCCTTAAGTCGCACGTTCCACTTTGCACTCTACTTTACTAATTTCCGAACTAGTTACAAAAGGATATTAATCTTAGAAATTCAGAATTTAAATTAATTTCAAAGATAACCTTCTTAGGGATATCTAAATTACAATACAATGCAATCCTAGACTGTATTTGAAGAACTATTAAGTTTTATGTTCTGGCTGTTTGATGACACTGTGTTGAATCAGAGTACAAGGAGGAAAAACAAAACTGGAAAACTAAATATTTCATTCAATGATCCCTCGATTATGTGTTTTATACCCAAAACATCTTACCTTCATGTTTAACAAAACGTGACCCAACTATCAGCTGAAAGCCTAGAGCAGTTTACATAGTTAAATTGCTAGATTAAATACTAGAACTCGTGGCCATAAGTGTAAATTAGCGGGAGAACATTTTAAAATGAATTTTAAATGAATTTGACCAAAGGGTGGAAAGTGTAGATGATGTAAATGTTATTTAAATGAAAGAGCTGCTGGGTGTGTTACACAAAAGTCACTTTGTCAAACATCATTTCATTTTCTCAGTCAAAATGTCAGTTAACAAAACAATAATTTTCCAAAAGTTGGCAATGCAGTATTGGAAGAGGTCTTCTTTATGAGGCTATATTTATAATGTATTCTCTTATTACATACATTTTGTTTGTATTAAATCAAAGAAAAGCTGACAGCTAGAAAAAAAAAATTCTGTACAATGTTAAACACTTCAGTTTTTGCTGTCACTGGTGTATTTCGATTTACTTGCCAATGAATCAATACTTTATAAATAATATTTCACAAATGCCTCATTTGTTTATAAAGCAATTTGAAATTTCCTCACTGTACGGGAGACAGATTAGTACAAAAACTCTTTTTAATTTTAAATACGACAGACATTTTGGATCCAGGTTGCATCTGGTTTACAGATGGTCTGGACGCTGTTGGTTTAGTAGTTGTGCTGCCAGAACTGGAACAATATAAAAGACTCTTGACCACAGTGATTCACAAACAACAGCTTTGCTGGCCCTAAGTAGCATGTTAAAAGTGAATCATTAAATGTCAAACACCTGCCTCCCATCTTGCACTGATCATCATTGTGGCTAATGAAATGTGTGCCCCTGTTGTTTTGAAGGTAAGGATGACTCAATATGTTACAGCAGCACAAAACATCAACTAATTACGAATTTGAAATATCTTATGTCATTGTGGTGGAGTCATTGTGTTTTTTTTAAATAACTGAAGCTATTCTCGTTATAATCAGACTGTTTGTTTAGCCGAATAACATATTTGCAAAATAACATAATGTCTTTATTGGGGAAGAAAGTTGAAGTGAAATTCCCCTTGACACAGGTATCTGTCCAGTGTTGTTATGCTCAATATCCCTCTTACAAAGTCGATCTAATTTACTCATTTAAAATGCTAATAGCTAATTGAACAATTCTTCTTATGAAGGTGATTATATTTGTGGGGATTCTGTCGGACTAAAATTCCTACCTTATGTTCTGTGAAGAGTGTGTCTTGGAGCAGTTTCAGTTTAATAAATTATTGTAGGAAGAAAGAGATGAATCTGATACTGAACAATTATATAATGACGATGTATTTTAATACTTTACATATTTTGAATTTTACCCAATTTTTTGGCAACTGTAATCAATATGTTTAATTATATACTCGGTTTCACAACAGTTTGAAATTATATGATCTTCAATTACTGGACGCTATGAGACACAAAAGGAAGGCATAATTAAAATGTGATATGAAAAAGTTATTGTTCCTAAATGAAATACACACCAAAACTTTTATTAGTTTGTGAATATTGGTCCAGTTCTTAATATCCACGTCCTGCTTAGCCCTGACTTAATATGAAATGTGATCACTGCTGGGTTTAGGTTGGCTGTATGTACTAGAAAAACTTGGGACGATATTTTCATTAAGAAATTAGCTGTTTTGCCTTTGGAATTTTGGATGGGTTTTAAGTGATAATTAGCCACGCACAAATCCCAGCTCTCACAGCATGATGCTATCTGCTGCACATTTTCTATGGAGCAACAATCTATTCTGGGGCAAATTTCATTTGGGCGGTGATAGTGTGGCTGTTGTGCTGTAGCGAGATATGTCCAAAACAGGCTCATTGGCAGCTGAGATGTGCTGCTTTGGCTTTACATCTGGTGAAGCAGTACTTGATGGGACCTGAGACATACCTGCAGGAACTACTTGCCTTCCTCTTTGCTTTCTCAGCAGAGACAGATACAGGCTGCACCCAGTACCACTGTAAATTAGATGGGACAGATGGTATACTGTTGTTTTGACACTAAAACATAAAATCTTTCAGTTCCCTTTTCCTGGCTCTTTGTGCTAGGTATACTGGAGAAGCTGTTCTGATTCAGTCTTCCATACTTTGATATCATAAAGTCTAGTGGGTATGTTGCAGTATATGACATGCTAATGGTCAGGATTTACTTTACACGATAGAATCTAGGCGCATTCTTTGCTTGAATTTAAAGCAATGTTGGGAGTGTAAAGGATGCTTCCCTTGACTTTGCACCATTCAGCTAACTTCAGTCAGCAGAATTTTCATTTCTCTGTCAAGTAAAACACAAAAAGTCACACTGCCCAAACATCAGGAAACAGACAGGCATCGCCCGTGACCTTGCAGGCTTTAGTACCATTGGCTGAATCTGAAGTACCTGCATGTTAAATGTATTGAGCCATATTCATCAGCATAATGCACACTATTTATTAAAGCAATGCACATACATGCAGTACTTGAAATAACACATTAATACAACGGCGCTGGAGAGAATTTGATACTGAATGGGATATGGCTTCATCACTCAAATACAAAGGTCCATTGGTGGTGTGAATGAATCCAATTCAATTCTTCCATTAATGGTGTGAGGTTCTTACTGTAGCTGTCTACATATAACTTATTATCCAATGTTAGACTCATTCATTCTTTCTGCACAATTAAATTTCCTATTTAGAGTGCAGCATAATTCCCCTTAGAGGAATATTTAAGATTTCCATATATTATGTCCACGTGTTAATGCTGATGCCATGCTGCTGTGCTGTGGTCGCATGATGCAGCATCTCCAGTTTACGTTGACTTTCGGTGTTTAGTTTCCAGTGCTTTTTGTCTGTATAGATGCCCAGCAGTCTCCTCTGCAGGACTCCCATCTGGCCTGCTCATACAACAACGGGTCAGTATTACCCAAGTGTCAGGACACAATGCTTTCCAGTTCATCAGCTTTGAGGGAAGAGGAGCCCCTGCTTCCCAATCTGCTTAGCAATCTGCTAAAGGTGATGCTGTGGTGTGCTTGCAGCCTGTGTCTGAATGCTCTCTATTACACGGTTCAGTCAGATAGAGACCACATACTTCACTCTGTCATTCAATCTAACAATGAAATGTTGCATGAGTTCTTTAGGGCATTTTGCAGATGAAATGCCGTAATATATATATTGATAACCTGAACTAGGTTTGCAAAAGGGTGGAAAATTTCTGGAAATTTTGCATGGGAAATTAAGCTGGGGAATTCTGGAAATATTCCGCTCCACATCAGACAGGCATATGCAAATTTTGGTGAATTAATACTGCAAAACTATGAAGTAAATGACTTCCTAATGAATAGAATGCTGTGTTTTGTTGTTATTTATAGGCTATAACACGTGTTTTGTCTATAATAATTGAGCTGAGTCGGACCGTTGGAACTTGCACAAACTGTGAAATACCTCAAAGAAAACAAACTGTATGAATAATACAATGTAGAAAATGTCGTAGAAGCAGTACGTTTTGATGCATATGCTTATTTTGGGGATATTGTACACACACAATTACTCACAAGCACTTGGTTACACAATGATATCAAGTTTACTGCCTTAAAGTTCAGTGTCGTGCGATTCTGATGGCATGTGTATGATTTCTGTGCGTGAAAGGGTTTATGAGTTATTGTTTTTAAATTCAATCAACGCATTGTGCATTGGGTCCCAAAGGCTAAATTGTCAATGAAATGGTATTAGCTAGCTTGCATTCAGCATATCTGATTTACTAGCTAGTTAGCTATTGTATGAACACATTTTGGTTTAATATTTGCTAGTTAAACTTTAACAATATAGATCAAATATATTTAATACAGTAATACCATCAAAACTTACTTGACTGCATGTAGTCATGGGCTCAAATGCAGCAGTTTGGCTTCAATAGTCCTGCTATAGTGTACAGGATTCTAGAAATGATCTGTGCATGTGATGGAGGAATGCACAGTGCAGGGTAGAAATTCAACTAAGTTTACATTACATCTGCTTGTTTTAACCAAGATGATATTTTAAAATAAGAACATAAGAAATTTACAAACGACAGGAGGTCATTCGGCCCATCGAGCTCGTTTGGGGAGAACTTAACTAATAGCTCAGAGTTGTTAAAATCTTATCTAGCTCCGTTTTAAAGGATCCCAGGGTTTTAGCTTGCACTACACTAGCAGGAAGACGATTCCATACTCTAACTACACGCTGTGTAGAGAAGTGTTTTCTCAAAGTCAATTTAAAATGTTCTCCTGCTAATTTCCACCTATGGCCATGAGTTCTAGTATTTAAACTAATATTAAAGTAGCCATTTGTTTGTACAGCATCGAGACCTGTTAGGATCTTATATACCTGGATCATGTACCCCCTTAATCTCCTTTGCGCGTGGCTGAACAGATTCAGCTCAGCTAACCTTTCCTCATAAGACATTCCTCTAAGATCAGGAATCATTCTTGTAACCCCATGTTGAACCTTTTCCAAGGTAGCAATGTCCTTTTTAAGGTATGGTGACCAAACCTGCACACAATATTCTAGGTGGGGTCTTACCAAGGAATTGTATAATCGTAGCATCACCTCCCTTGACTTAAACTCCACACATCTAGAGATGTGACCCAACATCCTATTGGCCTTTTCAATTGCTTCCCCACACTGGCGAGAGTGGGACATGGAAGCATCCACATACACACAGAGGTATTTCTCATAATCAGCTACCTTTATTTCAGTGGAACCCATAAAATATCTGTACTTTATATTTCTGCTCCCTGCTTGGATTACCTTACATTTATCTACGTTAAATTTCATGTGCCAGGTATCAGCCCAGTCGCTAATTAAATCAAGATCCCGTTATAGCCTCTGTGCTGCTAATTTAGTATCTGCTACACCACCCACCTTGGTGTCCTCTGAAAATTTTACCAGTGTACTGTATGTATTGGTGTCAATATCATTAATGTAAATGAGGAACAATAATGGTCCTAAAATTGAACCCTGCGGTACCCCACTATGAACGCAGGCCCACTGCGACATAGTGCCTCTAATAACTACCTGCTGCTTCCTGTCTGTTAACCAGTTCTCGATCCCAGCTGCTACAGTTCCTAAAATCCCTGCAGCTTTGAGCTTAAGCAATAGCCGTTTGTGGGGGACAACATCAAAGGCCTTCTGGAAATCCAAGTAGATCACGTTGTAGGCCTTTTTGTGATCAATTTCTCTTGTAGCTTCCTCAAAGAACTCAAGTAGATTAGTTTAACAGGACCTACCTCTCCTAAATCCATGTTGGTTATCCCTCAGAATGTTATTTGTATCCACGTAATCTACCATTTTCACTTGGATTATAGCTTCCATTACCTTTCCAGTTATGCAAGTTAAACTAATTGGCCTATAGTTTGCTGGACTACTTTTTCAACTACTTTTAATTTCCATGTTATTGGCTAACCTGCAATTTTCCAGTTTTTTCCGGTTAATTCCCATGGAAGTTTCCAAATGAAAATTCCCAAAATTTTGCAACCTTATCCTGTACCTACAGAATTTAAACCCTGAAACCTTCTCTGCTGTGCTGCACATAGCTGTGCCGTTCCAATCAGAAGGTTCTGCTTCCAGCTGGAAAGTTTTTGGTAACACTTTACTTGATAGGGCACAAAAAATGTACAAATACACTCTTACTTTATGTATTAATTAAGTTTTAGCTACTTTTCCCATGTTCATCATAATCATTAATCAATCATTACAGTTCATGTATTTCTTGAAATTACTATATTTGTTCATAATTTATACTTAAGTAGTAAGTGAGTTACTTAGTTACATGTAGCCCCTCAAATAAAGTGTTACCAAGTTTTCCAACTTTACAACCCATAATTGCAGCATCTTTATGTTTCTTCAGGAACACTATACAAGAAACATGATAAGCAGGGGTGCACATAACAGGTGCGCAAGTACGCATTCACCTTTAAGAACGATACAAATCGATTGTGACACGTATCGTTCTTAAAGGTGAATGCGTATTTGTGCACCAGTTATGTGCGCCCCTGATGATAAGAGAACACTGTAATAATTCTTTACTAATGACATGGTTGCATGGGGAAACAATAAAAATCTTAGCATGTAATATAGCATTCAGAGTATTAAGATATGGGTATGAGAACTTCACAAGAAAGCTGAAGATCATCAAGAACAACTTATCTTTCCCTTTGAACAAATCAAATATGTAACCCTTCAGGGTCATGCAATGTTCCATGATCTGCAATCGCATATCCCACATGAGCAGCAAGGAACTGATCGCTCTGCACACAGCCTGTGTATCCAGATGGTGCACTGACTCACACGTAGCTCCACCCTGGCACTCACAGAGTGTGAGGTGAGATATTTAACAGGAAGGAGTCTGTACTGATATCTTCCCAGCTGTAGCATCAGTGTGGAATGTAAATGCTTATCCAAATGAGACAGATTTGTAGTGCACAGTAAGATTAGACACTGGTGGGAGGGAAAACCTGTAGAAAGATTTCAGAAAGCTCCCAGACTCAGATGTGTAATATATATCCATGTTGACAATATGTTGCTTTTCATATGCTGTGCTCCTGACGTAGCCTTTTCTGAATATGTCTTTTTAAGAAAGGGAATTCTCTTTTCATCCATACAATGTCCAGAGCCAACCCATTACAGGGCACACACACCATTCACACCTACAGAGAATTTTCTTTACTCAAATTCACTTAGTTTGTTTTTAGACTGTGGGGCGAATCCAGAGGAAACCCCACAAAGAGATGGGGGAACAGCACGAACCACTGCACCACTATGCCACCCACACAATTCACTGCTCATTTTCTCTGGAAACACTTCACCATTGTGCCATATGGATACTCTCAAACACAGTAGGTGTTAATATGTAGTAGTTAACAGAACAAATAAACCTGATCCTGTTTGTGTTAACTCAATGCTATAACTTGGATATTTTGAAAGATTTTTCATTTGTAGCCACCAAGGGAACGAAACCATCACTAAAGCATTGATCTGTTATATGTTTCTCAGTCTAGACAAACTCCAGAAGGTGAGTTCCTCCCCTTGGACCAGTGTGAACTGGACGTGGGCTTTGGGACCGGCGCAGATCAACTCTTCCTGGTTTCTCCACTCACAATCTGCCACGAGATCAACCCCAAAAGCCCCTTCTTTGACCTCTCACAGCGCTCCCTCATGAGTGAACAATTTGAGATCGTCGTCATCCTCGAAGGCATTGTGGAGACCACTGGTGAGTGTGTGTGTCGAGGTGGAGAGATCCCCTTATCCACTTCCTCATGTTTCACTCCCTCCTCAGTCTGTATTCACCTTTAAAATAACAATTTTAATATTGTATGTTAATATAATAATGTTATGATTTGTTATCAGTTGCCCCCAAGGATGAATGACATTTATCTTAATAACTATAATATTTTATAATATTGCTTCATCAATAAGAAGTTGATTATTGATTATTAAGTTTATTTAATAGGAATATTGTTTCAAATTTAATTACAGGTCTTAATATGAATTTCAGGATGATTGTTATATAAAACGACCTGGGACTATGTAGAAAAAAATGTGCAAAAATGTATTACAATATATGGCTTGGACATTACAATTTCACACACTTTTACACACACTTACACACTTTCTAGCTAATCAGCTTTCATATGACTGTAGTACTCATGTTTCTTGCATGTGCCATACCTTTCACACATCAGCATCATTATCAAAAGACCTACCTCCAGTAGGAAACTTAATTCAACAGTTGACAGCAACTGTCAGCACAGATGACAAAAACATGGAGACTAAGCCAGTGTGGTATAGGTCAAACAACTAAGAGACGTCACCATTAACAGTAACGGAAAAGCATCTTGCTAAATAAGGGTCAAATACTCACCAATGGCTGTTAACACAAGTCTAAGGGTGAAAATGCTAGTGAAAGACCAGTGGATTGACTGGGAAGTGAGGCTTGAAGGTTTTTCTTGAGCTCTTAAGGACATGCACAGCTTATGCTGTGAGAATGCTCTTATTATTTATGTAGTTTTCCATCCTGTCTACTTTTAAAACAGAAATAAATCTATATATAAGATCTGAATAAAGAGTACCGTGAGAATTGTAGTCCAGTGAAAATAGGGAATCGTGCAAGTACAAAACAAAACTTTGGATGATGAATATATTAGATGCAAGTCAAAATTGTTGCATATTCTTTACTTGGATACTTTTCAAGATCTGTTCCAAAGTTATCAAAGTGTCTGAATGCTGCATGTTATGGTTGAGTGAAGCCTTGCCTTGTTTTTAATCCCCCATTGACAGAAGACCCTGATGAGAGATGACAGCTGCATGATGAGTGGAAAATGAAAGCCATCATTAACAACAAAATCTAATACTTCTGCTAGAAAAGTAACAGCTGTAACATGCAATAAACAATCACACAAGAGAAATGAAAAGAATACTTTATTCTTATTGATGTAAAAACAAAAATTGTGATTTGCTGAAGGAATAGTCGTAAGCCTCAGTTCCGAACCTGACTAACCGTGGTTAGGGCTGGGCAATATAAACAATATATCAACTTATGGTAATATCAAATTTAAATGGTAAGACGATAAACTGACTATATGGAACATCACTTGACAGCATACATCAGCCTATCAACTCACAGAAATGAACACAATTCCAACCAATCACATGGACGTCTTTTAAGAATGGACAACTTGTGCCCAAAAAATGCTCAGTAAGGCTGATTGAGTTAGCAGAGCACCCCACTTGCTACTGTTTTGGTAATATCCTGGAAGGGAGAAGTGCTCCATCAGAGGGAGCTTCAAATATTGGTGAAGTATTGGGTAAAAACAAGGTAAAAAGACATGCATGGTATGGAGGTAGTTTTTGCAGTTTAAAGTCTGATATACAACAGACTGGTGCTGTATACTATAAACTCTGCTGAAAACATGTGCCAACTAAATCTGGAAATACTGTGAACTTATTTCTCCTTTAAGTGTTGCCATCCAGTGGAACATACAGAATGCAATCATAAACATTAACAATTAGTGTTTCCACTTTCAATCTGAAGAAATATGGGACAAATTGTGTCCGGTGTTGGTTAAAAATACAACCGCATTTTATTTTTCACTACAGGGTGAGTGACAATTCTCCAGGTATGTCAAACCCGTTCCCTGTAACAAGCAGCGGGGCAGTCAGAGAAAAACATCCAGCAACAACCCTTACTGTTGGTGTTTTCTAGTGTTTAAAAAAGTTTATTTTTGTGTGATTTAGTTATTAAAATTAGGTTTTTTGTAATCCATTCAGTTTGTTGCCTCCCTCATGTTCTGATTCTAAGGGCAATTCTAAACAAAAATAGAGCCTTCAAGTAAAGAAATGAAGACCTGATAATGTTACCATAACAACTATCAGTATCGACTGAAGGGAAGAAATATTTTGCCATATGTTCCACCCCTAATTGTGGGTAGCACCTCTTAACTAGGTTTTTGTCCTCTTAGAATACTGGTGCATGTAGAGCTGTGGTGAAATTACACAAAACATTCTGAATGTCTTTTTTGGTGATGTCTTCCTGTGTCAGGTATGACGTGTCAGGCTAGGACATCATACACTGAGGACGAGGTTCTCTGGGGCCACCGATTCCTTCCTGTTATGTCCCTAGAGGAAGGCTTCTTTCGTGTGGACTACTCCCAGTTCCACAGCACCTTCGAGGTGCCCACGCCATCGTACAGCGTCAAGGAGACTGAAGAGAAGGCGTCGCTTCATTCGCCTGCGCCAACACCAACTCTCAGTGACGGTCGCATTCAGAGGGAGCGTGTCTTCTCGCTGGACTGCATCGATACCATCGAGGAGCGGGTCAAGGCTGGCCGATCCAAGAAGCTACGGCGCTTGAGTTCCGGAAAAGAGGACCCGCAGCGCCAGGCACATGGGACGAGCTCCCACCAATCAGAGAAGGCCTGCAGCACCGGCGACCTGCCCCTCCAGCTACAACGTATCTGCTCTGTGCCGGGCCAGGGAGAAGCTGAGCAACAGCAGCAGCTCAAGGCATTCAGTATACACTCTAGAGCTACGACTCAGTCCACAGGGGACCTGCAGCAACCTGGGCTTCCTGCTGCCCTCCTGCCCACTCCTGTCCCCTTGGCAGGAGGTCGCACTGAGGACAACTTGCCAGCCAAGCTGCGCAAAATGAACGCCGATCGCTGACTTCTCACAATACATACATATTAAAAGACAAATAGAAGCATGACGAGTTTAGCTCAATGGGAACTACTGTGATTTTGGCTCCGCTGTTTGTATTCGCCATATAAAGCAGTCCAAGCGCACATATTGTTAGCTCAGCATAGGGGGCCATGAGGAATGCCTTTGGCTCCCCAGCGCCCATATAGTGGTATTCAGGATTTTAGATAAATGATTGAATAAACAAACTTTTTAAGAAATATTTAATAGAAAAATAAACTTTTCTAAAATACTGTGTACTTGTAAGTCATTTCCATCCAGTTTAGATACCAGTTTAGATACAGAGACTGTTAGTTTTCTTCTTTCACAAGGTCTCTTTTCAAAATAATATTCTCCCTCCTGGATATACTGTACTCTCTCCCTACAATAACACAACATCTGTCAGTAGAGCTGCTGTTCCAAACGTTTCTATTGTATTCCACAAATTTTAATGTTGCTGTATAGTATAGAGGGAGTGGACATTGGTGTCAAATTTTATGTTAAAACTAAAGAATCTTAAAATAAATAAAGTGCCATTTTCATCTTGTCTAACAAGATTTCTAGTTTACTTGAGAGGACTTTTCACTGGGGGTATATTTCATATCTGATATTGATTCTACGTAAATGCAATTTATCATTATCTTGTTGAAGCATAACAACAGTGCTCCATTACTCCAATATCCTTCATATTTAAGCATGAAAATGGAACAATGTAATGTTAATAAAGGTTATTATGATTTGTTATGCAGCATTGGTATATAGCTATATATAATTCATATTCATGACATGCAAATAATTAGGGAGTCATAAATATACAGCATTACTAGTTGTTATTGTTGTCAACATCATCATTTTTTGAGATACAGTTATTCCACATGCAGGTATTTCAGCAGAAACATAGGAAGCTTATGGGTACCAGGTACTTGCTGAGAATAGCCATTAACACTGCAAATCAGACCCTGTCCAGATCCCAGGCAGTGACATCTACAAGATTGACACTACCCAGGATAGTCACTGATTTCTGTCAGCTGTTTTGCCAGCTCCAGAATGTACCTTAATTTTTTTTAAAAATGATTGCAGACATTCAGTGCCAGTTGAAGCAGATAAGCAATCCAGCTAAGCAAGAAATCCTGCTTCATGATACAGGCCCCAGACTTCAGGGTGTAGTCTGTATCCAGAGGCTTTAAGTAATCGTAGGTAACAGGGGCATGCAGTCAAGGATCAAGACAGCCTATTAGTAGTCTGGTGAGGGTAATTGTTGGTGATTCCCTGCAGGAGGATCTGCAGTTTGAGAAAGCATGAGAGTGAGAGTGTTGTTGTGTTGTAATAGGCTTGGCCGGATTATGGTGCAGTGAGGCCCCTGGCATGGCCATCTGGAGGGAAAGGGGAGCTGGGGGGTAGATACAGGTACAGGGCACATGGATTCTTCTCCACTACCAAGACCTTAGTTACGTTTTGTCTCACTTGCTGTGTTGTGACTTGTCACGTCTTGAACTAGCTATGTTTATCTGACAATTTAAAGAGCTAACATTATACATTGAGGTAATTTTACTAAAGTCGTGTTTAAGATTAACAACAAAATTATGACAACGCAGCATGAAAATGTTCAGTCTAATACCACTAATAACTGGCTAGCTGGAATGCTAGCCACATCAACACAGATACCGAGCTAATGGTACATGGACATGTATGTTAACATACTGCACCTTGTAATTAATAAACAATGTGAGTACATAATGTTACAATTTCACATTTACACTGGAGCCAAGGGAGTTAAATCATTGCTACTTACGTTTTTGCTAGCTTGAGATATTTTGACTTGTCAGGTCTTGAACTAGCTAACATTATCTCACAAGCTAGCTACTGTAGTATTAATGGCCTGTGTCTATGTGACAGAAGGAGCCTATTTTACTTGAAATGAATTTCTCAGATGCAAACGTGAAAAGAATTTTAGTTTTTGAATGACCACACATAGTAGCGTATGGAGGATGGTGTTAAGTGTGCATGACCGTGCATGCATAGGTCCTAGGGCGCCTTAGCTCACAACTTAATCTCTGAAGTATTCCTGTTCTAAGCTTTCACTGTACGCACTAAGGAGCATCATATGTACCAAGTGCGCCAGGTGGTATTTGCCGGGGGGTGGGGGGCCTGGTAGTTAACCGCTACTACATATGGAAAAGGCCCCCAGGTAGTCAGCTTGAGCTCTATGTGGCAAGGGCCCTTCTAATTATCTTGCCCTGGTGGTCAACTCACATGGTATATGAGGGTTACAGTGTTTAGCTTGCACTATAAATGTTATGACTAGTGACCACAAGTGCTCCAAAGCCCCCTCCAGTCTAAGGCCACAGGGCACTGGCTCCACTGGTCTGGTCCATAATCCAGCCATGTTAATAGCGTAACCATTCTGTTTTTCCCCAGACTTGTCCTGTTTTTTTGGCCTAAAATATCCAGGATTACTCTTTGTTTCATGTTGACATTTGCTTTCTACAGTCACCATACTTCCTGCGTGCATATCTGCGTTTGCTTTCACACCTCTCTTTACATCCTGCCCCCGGTGTTTTTCGCAAAGCAAAATATGGTCACCATAGTTGTAATATTTATCTGCCAGTCATGCAAACCATTCGTGGAAGTGTGGGGAAAAAATAGAGAACAGCTACAAGATCAACTATACAGATGGTATATGTCTATATATGAGACTCTCATTTTTGGTGTCAGGTGATGTCAAGAGGCGTTTCACACCATAGTTCCTCAGAGGCAGTTCTGAAAACCTTTTTAGTACCTGCCCCAGAGTAGCTACTTTTCTTTCAAATGCGGACGACTGTGAATGCACTCACAACGATATCTTGCTGATTGGTTGATCACAAGCACCAGCGCTAACTTGGAAGTTATGTGGAAGTGCTGAAAAAGAGATAAAGTAGTGGAACAAAAATTGAGCAGATGGAATTATTTTTGTACCTCAGTTATAAATGTATTCAATACATCTCCACATTTCTGCCTCCAAAAATTTGATGGATGTACTTTTGACTAATATCAACAGTGCCAGCAGTGGGCACCTCGGGAGACGGGCAGAGCTCGGTGGGATCAGGTCAGGCTTGGGGTTGAAGGCCAGCAGAGGGTTGGACTCGGGGCTGCCAACGATCTGGAGTTGTAGCCATCCAGGATGTAGCACGGGATAGGAGCCTACGAGGTGGCGGGTGACTGCGGGGCAGGAGCCTATGAGGCGGCGGGTGACTGCGAGGCACCCTGTGGTGAGCAAGACTGGGCCTGGGCACGCTAGCGGAAGAGTTGAGAGCGCTGGGCTTTCTTAGAAGGCTGCTCGGCAGCTTGAGGAGTCTGGTAATTCTGTCACAGTCTGAAAACAAAGGAGGTAAGAGCCAGTGTTAGGGCAAACAAAAGGAATGCAGTGTGTGACAGCGTCTCCCATGCTTTCTTAGCATAAAGGTCATAGTTCCTGTTGTGTGGTGTGAAAGTGAGAGAGACATAAGTGGCCAGGAGGTACAAAAATTCCAGGTCCAGACAGCCAAGGGACTTGCACACCGGGGCCAGGTTCAGGAACTAGGGTGTGAATGCGCCCAAGTTCTACTGAAAATACAGTGGTACCTATCCTGAGCTGGAATGCTAACATGAGCACTGTAATGGGAATTTATTCGAAGCAGCAGCACATCCCAGATACCTGTAGTCCCATAAAATCAGTGTCCAGTGTGTGGGAATTTGTATGTATGTCAGTACATGTCTTGTACTGGACTGGCATCCTAATCACATTATTAACCCAAATTTCACAAAAGGTTCTACTGACTTTAAGAAATGATGCAAGCTAGATTTTTAAATTCTCTGCATGGTCCAAGAGTGCCAGGAGTGGAAATATACCATCTGCTGCTGGGCTTATTATACTGTGTATTGCATTTTTCAGGCTCTAATGATGCTGCAGATTTCACAATAGAAGTTTACTTCTGAAAACTTCATTTACATTTCCTGTTTGAAAATATGGGTTTTCATGGGCCAAAATTAAGTATCACAAGCCAGTTCTATAAGCTCGTTGAGAACCGCCAATCCAGTATGTACTGAAAATGCGAACAGAAAACAGAACAACAAAGCTCTGGACACTGGCATCGTCAAACACAAAGCAAGTACGAGAATATAGTACACACAAACTTTTATAAATTATTGTTTAAGAATGGCATCAATAATAGATTCATTAATAGACTGAAGTGGCTAATAATGTTGAAACACTCCATTACAGTATCCATGGCAACTTAAAAGATTCTACTTTTGCCTTTTTGATTCTCTCCAAATTTTTCTGTCTTGTGTTTGACAAGAATCATATATGCATTCACAGTTGCTTTCAAATGAATAGATTGACATTTTTCAAGTTGCTGTGCAAAAAGATCTTTCGACAAAATCGTATCACTCTATCATTTTACGTTTCACATCCACCTTTCTTCCCTTCAGGGTGCACATTAACTTAACCAACAGACCCTTAACCAACATACCATTCATCCATCTTACCACTGCCAAACCTAGTCAAGGTCGCAGGGGGCCTGAAGCCTATCCCAGACAGCATAAGGGACAAAGCTTGGTACATGCTGGATGGGATGCTAGTCCATCTTGGGGTATAACTATCAGAAAACTGCAATTTAAGTACAGTGGTACCTCGACCCACAAACAGTCCTGTTCAAGAACAAATCGGGTTACGAACCAGATGTTCGAAAATATTTTGTACCAGTTCGCGAACTGTTAAAAAAAGTTAGGCTCCGGCCAAGGTACCAGCTATTTGGCCCCCTCTCCTATGACATCATCACTGATGATTGACAGGTCCAGCTGGCAGCCGCCCCCCCTTCCCCCTTCCATCCAACCCCCCAACATCCCCCTCCTCCACAACCCTAGCTGAAATTAAATTAGTAATTTAAAGTTTTTATTAAAATAATGGTTACATTTATGAATGTGTTATTCATAATTACGTTTTAAGGAACAATAAAGCGAATAGTAGAATGAATGTAAGCTAGCGTATACACGGAGTAGACACCCGCACCCCGGCACTTTCCGTATTTTAAAAGAAAGAAAGCACTTAAACTCATTATATTTAACCAAAATGTTTAAAGAACAAGAAGAAAAATTTAGCGGTATAGCAGTAGGCACACATACCATATTTTAAGCACAAAACGGCAGGCCGAATTTTTAAACAGGTACAAACATAATATTCTGGGCTGGTGTGACAGTCATGGAGTGACCACACAGGGAAGGCCTCCAAAGAGACTGTTTTACACACAAATGTGCACAGACGTTCGCACACGCACATAAACTTGTTCATGGATTTTCACATTCGACATTAGGGAGTGAACATATGGGAGGTATTTTCTGCAAAAAATAAAATGAAAATGAAAATTATAAAATGAAAATACAACCTCCACTTTGCCATTTAATTTCCAAAGTCTGTGTGCAAAAATCCTGCAAAAATTAAGATTAAAACGAAATAGCACGATTTGCATTTTAATTTTCCACTCATATATGAGTCAGATGTGAAAAATTAAAAAATAAAATTAAAAACCCTTTTTGCCTTTTCATTTTCCAATTTGACTTTTCA
>JAODKC010000095.1:30694605-30707839 GCA_026777985.1 Mormyrops attenuatus | reverse complement strand
CCCGGGCAACTTAGCTCCTGGGATCATCGTAACACGCAAACCCTTCCACCACAATAAGGTGTCGGCTCAGGGAAGGGTATTTTAAAATAGATTTTAAGATTCTTGTACTCAATGAACTAGCACCTTTGTACATTGCTGGCCGCCTTAGGTTTTGTACTCCCACTAGAACTCTGTGATCTACCAGTTCTAGACTTCTGTGTATTCCAAAGGTGAAACATAACATAGTTTTTAGCTGTTGTGCTCCAAATCACACTGCTAGAAGACATCAGAGAAGCTGAGCCGCTTTACACATTCAAAAAGCTATTGAAAACGCATCTATATAGATCAGCATTTTAACCAGTGCATGGTATTTTATTATACTTCATTTTATTTTCCTATTTAGTTATATCATTGTGGTATTATTTGCTTGTGTTCTTATACTACCTTTGTTATTTATTTCTTTTAGTAACTCCATTTTATTGCTATATCCATAAAATGGTATTTCCAATTTTCACTAGCTTATACTTTTATTGTCACAAGGTGTAGCCAGAGGATGTACACGGAAGCAGGATTCAGGGAAGACACCAAAAGGGGCTTTATTGGGGAACAGGATCAAAGCCAAAGGGTGGGAGACACAAAAAAATCAGGTAACAGGCAGGAGCACCATTAGCAAACAAGCAGGGGATGACGTCAATGGCTGGATTGGGGAGCTCAAGCCTGGGAGGCAGCAGATGAGAGGCAGCTGGAGTGAGTCACACAAGGGCTGAAACGAGAGCTAAGGCAAATAAGTAACAGGTGTGGCCATTAGAGCCTCACTGGGGAGAGAAAACAGAATATAACTTTTCATTCCTTTAGATTTTATTGTATTTATTTATTTTTTAGCTTTTATTTATTCTTGCATATTTTAATTTGATTTATTCTGTCTTTTATAATTTCTTTAACCTGTACCTTCGTTGCCTTTCTCTCATTGGTTTTACTTTAATCTCATATGTGAAGCATGTTGAGCTGCATTCCATGTGTGAAAAGTGTCATATAAATAAAGATTATAAATGATTATAAAGATTATAAGTGTCATATAAATAAAGATTATTATTATACTGAAGGTATTATTATAATTTTGAGGGAAATTGAACGGAAACAGTTGTGGGACATTGTCAAACAAATAGGAGCTCAGTGTGCTCACACCAGGTGTCATCTATGAATTCCGACAAAAGCATGGATTCTTAATGGCCCCGTCTGGCCGATGAAGCCACAGCTCTCTGTGGTGTCGCCGGTCATTTCACATTCTGCCTGAAAACCAGTGGGCCCTGGCCTCACCTCATCCCATATCGATTAGGCTACTCTCTTACACAACACCAGATAAATGTTACATTTGAATAATCCCTGCATGGGTCCCAGGCTGCCGGGGGCCATATCCCAATGATGAAATGCTACGGATGGGCGGCAGGAATACAGTCGGGTGCATGCTAATTGGGGGAGTCTCCAGGCACATATGACATGCCACAGTTTAAAGGGGCTGCGGAGCCAAACGGCCCACCTTATCAAAGATAGATAAATTAAAAAATAAATATACCCCACTGATAAATACAGTCATTATTTTTAGCACAGTTGATTGAAAGCAATGGGAGAAGCAGGACACCAACATGGATTGAGGGAAAGGAAAAAGAAGCAACAGAAGCCAGAGATGGAGAAGGAGCCAGTCAAGACCAGGGGGAGCCCAGTAAGCGCTGTCTCTTCTGAGTACTAGTGTGCTGAATACTAAAGTACTGAGTACCAGGGCTGCTGACCAGGGGGGAACTGGCCAGTTGTCCCCAAGCCCTGGGTCAAAGGGGGGGGGGGGCAAAAGGGCCCTGTAACCTTTAAATAACCTGTTGGAATAATTTATCAAAAATGCATGTTTGTGAAAACTTTATATAATATTTGTGAATCACATATATTGTTGTTTTTTTCTTCCTAATTATCCTTGAGAGAGTGGTCGAAAACAATTTTACTTTCCCTCCGTATAATGCAAAAAATGGTCTGGTCTCCTCTTTTAATGCCGGTCAAACAAACTTGTTTGCAGTCTTTCCAAAACCAATGCCTTATAATGCAGAAAAGGCAGCAGCAAGGTATTTCCTTTTCCAGCAGATTTTTGTTAAATATGCCTGAGACGTCAGAGAGGTGATAATCCTAGTTTAATATTTCATAGATTTCCAGCTGACCCAGAAAGATGCAATAAGTGGATTGCTCCTATCAGATGGTAAATTTGGCAGCCCACTGAATACACGCATTTCTGTATTATTTATATGTATGATTTATGTATAGGGTTTTTTTCTATGATTTATTAAAATTAGATTTTAGTTTGCACTCTATTCAATTTCTTACCGTTTTTCATGTTCTGGACATATTTAAGGGCAATTCTCAGGGGATTTTAAGTAAAAATGGAACATTGATGTAAAGAAATAATGACTTGAATTCTGTTTTCTAATTATTAATATCATTTGATGTGAAAAAAATAATTATACATTTTTTACCATATCAACCAGCCCTAGGCTGGCATCAAAAATTCACCAAAATTGATCTACACACAATTGTTTTACGTACTGCCTGTCATTAGACATTGCCACATTAGTAAGATTAGGATAAAACACTCGCTTTTGATATGATTAGGCAGCGATCTTTTCCAGGAATTTCCCGTACACCAGTCCCATGTATATGAGCAGCCATGACTTGTATGAATCTAAATTTTCATGTTATTATCTTTAACTGATTATGCCTGTATCAAGATTTGGTGTGAACTACAAAGCTGACGTTGTCATAATACTTCAGGTCGGTGATGTCTCCCATGCTGCAATGCTGCAGATGTACGAAATGGTGACTCTGTAACGAGTGTGGATCATGTACACCAGTCTTGTTCAGTTTCTGTTGATATCCGGTATAACTTGAGAATTATAAGTTGTCAAAAAGATGTATAAGTTTTCAAAAGATAATTTAATGGAAGATTACCATTAACCGCAGGTATGTCACTATTACAATTTGTAATTTTTTTTACTGACCAAATAGTGGGGAGGCTTGGAGATCATCTTGTCCCCGGGCACGAGCAAGACACACAGTGGGCCTGTTGAGTATTGAAGTATTGAGTACTAAAGGACTTTTCCTCATAGGGTTCACGAGCGAGGCAGTAAATTTTATAGAAGATAGGAAAAACACATCACAAGAGCAGAGAAAAGGCCTGGCTTTTGAAAGAATGTTTTTTTTAAAAAAACTGTTATAAAGATAGAAACAAACAAAGCTCATTTTGCATCTGTTTTTGATTTATTGGCAGTTTTTGAGTGTTGCACACTCAGACACATGTTAAGGGCAAAAACATAAAACATGTTAGAAATAATAGATTTTTAATCATCTGGACTACGGCTAAAAATTGTTGTTGATAACAAGGTTTAACAACTAGCATATGAATCTCAATGTCTTGGAAAATTCCTAAGGGAATAAGAATCAGCAAGCTACAGGGATGTTAGGGAGCGATTTATGCAGTCTTTTGAAAATCAGAACCCAGATCCAAGAATCTCACACCTCAAGGGATGCCATTTCTTACACCTCAGCAGCTTCACGCCGATAATGATACTTATTTACAAAACATCCAGGGTATCAGAGAAAACCTTGATGCACCATAATTTGAGAGAGACTTTAACCACAGAACCACCAGCTTCCTCTTAAGAATGTGGAGTAAGCACAAGAGAGAGATGTAAATATTTCACAGAGAAATATACCCCATTCCTTTTGAATCATAATCATGAGTTATGGGATGGGAGGCCATAATAGAGGCACACATATCAGATCCTCTCTGTACATGAATATTTTAGCATAACAGAAAATGATGATGTACTTAGGTGGCTAATTAGAGAGCTTGCGAATGTGTAAAGCAGTGAAGAAGGCATTCTGGACAGAGAAAGTGGGTGTCATCAATTAAGCAATAGTAAGAGTGCAATTTTACACTTTCTGCTGTGTTTATGATGTGATAGATGATGTTATCTATCTCTGACTAATTTCGAGATTTTGAAAAGAACAAAATAAAGAGGCAGTTATTGAAGGAGCAGGCCTGGGAAGCGAGCAAGTGCTTCTGAGACAACATTGCAGCAGGTCACCTGCTTTGGTATTCATTTCATGATGATCTTACCAAAAAGGTGACAAATAAATTGACACAATGTAGCCTTTTACAACTTTTCTCTACATTACATACTGAAATACTGTGGTGGCTGTACAAACCACCGTGAATTCCACCCCCAGCCCTGTTGCAGAAACTAAAATGTGGTTTTTCAGGCTGCATCATAAAGCCTGACAAATTGAAATACAGCACAGAGAAAGAGAAGGTGCACAATGAAAACAAGGGGTACAATTACTTCCCAGGATTCCATAAAAAGGCGGTGGACTGACACTTGGCTTCATCAGACTAAGCCAGCATCCTTGTTATTTCACTGTTTGATTGTTTTCCACTATTATAAGATTTTCCATTCCACTCGAAGGTCATCTGTGTTTTTTTTTTAAATTGCAAGTTTGTGGTTAAAGTTGATCCAGGGGATGTTGCCTAATCCCAGTGCCCCACAGGATGCAAACAGTCTTTGGGATCATGAAAATACAGATACATTTAAATATTTGGGAACATGTTTATTTTTTACAGAATACACATAGGCACCATAGCTATTCTGTAATCTGTTTTGTGTGCAATTATGCTTTGCAAAGAAATATTGCAACTCTAAACAATTTTGAATAGAGATTGATAGTATGCAAGCCAGAATGCATTAACTGGGTTTTGCGAGTATTTAAGTACCTGCCCCACACTGTTCCTTAGTCAATCATTTGCATTTAGTTACTGTGTGTTTTGTTACTCTGTTTCATTACCCAGTCTTATTCCCAGTTTAGCCTTCTTCCCTTGTTACATTACTTTATGGTCTTTGTTGCCCATTCTTGTTTTTTCCCCGTTTGGTTTTCTGACCCCTCGTGGTTCTTATGTTTTGGTATTTTTTTCCTCAATGTATTTTAGTTGTATTCAGTAGACTCCTGTTGTCTCAGAGCCAAAAATGGATCGCCACCTTTTTTCCGCCTGTGTCATGTCCCATTGTGACAAGTGTAGAAGTAACACTTCCCACTTAATGAGACTGTTGCTTTTCCCCTCTTCTCCCCAAACAGTACACAATAGGAATGCATTTCCTTAAATCAGGCCTCAGAATGGATTTTTAATCATGGATGTCAGGTTGACACAAACATCTGCTCTGAACATACAGCATAAAGTCAGCTGAGGTCTCTTTCAGTATACTGACATTCTGTTGGTTGTGAAAATTTTCTGGAAAACATTACATTTCAAAATTTCATGCTACTTTCATACAATCTAGGAAAACAGATTTCCTTCTCTAAAATAGAAAAAAATGTAAATGAAATTAAAAAGAAAAAGTGTGCCACTTAAAAGTCTTCCAAATCATCACTAAAAATAAAACTGAACTCATGCAGTCAATACAGTGACACTAGAAAGTTTGTAAACTTTATAGAATTTTCTGTTTCTGCATTTAGTGATAAAATAATGGGATAAAATTTCCACATGCGTCCTAAAACAAGACAAAGAAAACCCAATTAAACAAATGGAACAAAACATTATATTTGTTTATTTACAGTATTGAGGAAAGTCATACGATGTTACATATTTGCGTGTGGATGTATGTGAACCTCTAGTATTATTATTCTAATACTAGAATGATATCATTTAAAGGCAGGCTTGGGGAGTAATGGAAGGCAAGTAACTCTGTTATGTAATCTGGACATAAAACATAAGTAACTGTATTCCGTGACAATTACTGAGAAAAAGAAACATAATCAGATTAGTTACTTTTATAATAAATCAGGATTACTTATAGGTTACATTATAAAACAAATGAATGGTTTTCTGATGTGTTTATAAAAAATGTGAAGCTGACATCATACAATTTTCTGTGTAAACACAGAGATGTGTTAACATACCTCTTGTAATCAATCCCTCCTACTTTCAGCTGGTTCCAGGCTGCAGACATACCCTTGTCAATTGCTCTGCTCTTATTTTCTGATTATTATTTTTCTTACCACTCTCCGTTTCACAAGAGCTACGCTGCTGTGCCAGATGGATGTCTGTGAAAAAATCCATTTAGTTTGTGGAGATTCTTGCAGTTATTTTGTTTTTAAGGAGAAGTAGGGAAATATTACATTACTATGTTGTCCAGCTGTGAAAATACTGGCAATACCAAAGAGCTCAACCTCAAATTTAGAAGTAAGACTATAAGACAAACTGCTAACATTAGCTATAGAGATCCAGGTATCAATACCCAAAGTTAGTTAGCAAAGTATTGTGCGCTTTACACAAAGCTGGACAGGCACATAGGCAGGGTTGCAAAAAGAAAGCCACCACTCTCCAAGAAGAACATCTCCAAGAAGAACATCTAAAGTCTGCTACACACCTTGTGGATGCTCCAAAGGGATACTGGAAGAATGTTCTTTGGGGGGATGCGTTCAATGTAGACCTTTTTGACTTGAATGAGAGGCATTATACTTGGCAAAAGGCAAGCATTGCATTCTAGCACAAGAACCTTATACCACCTGTGAAACATGGTGGTGGCAGTACCATGGTTTGAGCCTCTTGTGCTGCCTCTGGACTAGTGTGGTTTGCCATCATTGATGGAACTATGAATTCTGAATTGTAATGGCAAATTCTATGGGAAAAGTTCAGGATATCTGTCCATGAATTAAAATATCTAGTTTTAGGATGTATGTGGAAATCTAATCACATCTTAAGTCATATTTATTCAGAAATAGAGTTCACAAACGTTCTAGCACCACTGTAATTAAATTAATATATACACCAGTGCTTTGAAATAGACCTGTTCAATAATATGTTATAGGATAATTGTTTGCTTGGTAGCCAAAATCACACCAAAATTTTTAATTTAAACTCTATTCCTATATCTTTATTAATAAAATAATATTTAAAAACCCATTTATAACAACCAACCTGTGGATTCTAGCATAAACATAGTTGTGTATGCATAAAAACGCTGTGTGTAACGTAAAGCACCCAAAAAGGCCAGATTGAGTAATTAGATTAATCTTTGGATATTTGCACATAAATAATGGCCCCCTCATCCTGTCAGTTAGATGTACAAAGTGTCTGATTCATGTTGGAATGTGGAAAAACCCCAGAAAACTGCAATTAAAAGTGAATCAGTGGAGTGAGATGTTCTTAACAGCACATTAAGTAGTAGCTCTGATTACAATTGCTTGGCTCTCTTGTATTCTTTCCCATTTTCAAAATGAAATTTTGATTTGGATGAGCATGTTGTTCGATATAAAGACCTGCTTGGTTTTTGAAATGCAGAACCTGTGGTAGAAGAAGCAGGAAAAAAAAACTGCTGATGCACTAGACACAGAAAGCCAAAAATGGCTTTAATCTCCAGCCGATGGTTTGTGTGTTTGTCTGTGTCTTAAAAGCGCCCAGACACTCCAGTTTCCTTTTGAACATCAGCTGTCATTCCCAGCACCCACTGTGCACTTCCATTTCCATGAGCAGAATCAAATACCGCGATCAGCGAGTCCTTTTTAGATGATCCCATACCTATATTCCTCAGCTAGTGATTTGATTGAATTGATTTGAATTGGATTGATATGTTAATTTGTTTGTTTTTTCTATCTTTGTATCTGAAACACTGCATAAACCTGAAAAAAACTGCATAAACCTGCTTCAGTAGGGTCCTGGGTACATTTAGAGTGCATATTGCATTAATGGATACTGAATGATGGTTTGACTGGAAAAAGCATTTTTCTGGTCACTTATGCACCAAATTTGGAATACTGTAAGATTTTGTGTGAAGGTAATCCATCATGAGATGGATGGATGTTGTGCAGCAATTTTGAAACAATGACAACAGAAAAACAATGGAAAACACTGATTTAAGACAGAAGAGTAAAATGGGTAATTACAAAATAAAGTGCAGACGATGGACAGAGGAATAACATTATAAACAGGGTGAAAACAAATAAAATATAAATATGTGGACTTTAAAGTGGCAGTGTGCATATAAACAGCACCCGTATCTGTGGTAAGTGGTGAGGTAGTATGTGGCAAAAATAACACTCCTAAGGGGGTCCAGCTTTTTATGCAACAGTCCTTGGGGTGGGAAGGGTGCTTGGTTTGGGAAGGGGCAGTGAAAGCCACATTCCCAAACCTCACTGGATCCTAAACAAACCTTCTTTTTTGTGCTCCCGTTTTATCTGTGCGTGGATAATTAGGAATACTGCTGTGCCACAGAACAACCCAAGCAGAAGACACTTACCAGCTTCAGCGTATTACACATAATCAGCAATTCTGATGCTTGTCCCTAATACCAAAGTGTAAACAGAATGGCCTTAAATGTCTCACATTTCTCTAAGAATGTCTAATCATATGGTAACAACGGATGAATTACAGAGACTACTGACATTATTTTTAGAAGAAACAGACCTTTTCCTGTTATTCACAAGATGTTGTGATTTGAAAATGATTTCTATTAGTTATCTTGAAGGTTTTTACTCAAACATATTCATGAATTCATTCATTCAAGTTCCAATGTAGGGTCATGACACAGTTCATAGGACACCATCTGTCACAGTGCACACAATTGGCAACAGAAAGTAAACTGTATGTCTTTGGACTGTAAGAGGAAACTGGATTACCTGGAGGAAGCCTATGAGCGCAATCACACAGAGAATCAGAACAGGGACCATACCCATGACCCTGCCGGTGTGAGGCTACACTACCGCTCACTTTGCACATTGTTTATTTTTCACATCCTATTTTCTAAAATGACCTACAGGGTAAGGGTATAATTAAACATATCCTCTACTTTAAGCAATTGCTAGGGAGCTGTGGTGGCCTAATGGGTAAGGAAGCATGCTTGTAATTGAAAGGTTGCTGGTTCAAATCCCTGACCAGCAAGGTACTGCTCTCTCTTATGTCACATATGGTTTAAATGCAAAGGACACATTTCATTGTTGCGCTGTGGTGTCTCAAGCATGATAATTAATCACTTTTACTATTTTAACTGGAGCAGCTGAACTTCTAAAAAAGAACAAACCCAGCACTGAGAAGCTTTGTACTGTGGCTCACTCATGTGCTTTGTGCAGCTCATCTGTATGAGCTCTGAAAATCTTTCAAGTGAAAATCCTTGTTCATTCAAATCCACCATCTAGTAAATGTAACAAGCAGCAGCTGTCATCTTGAGACAGGGCTGTTTGTGGCAGCCAGCAGAAGATGTGCTGTCAGCTCACCCAATGCACACACATGCTGTTTGGACGGACTGAAAACACAGACACACACAGATGTTTGTCTTCATATGTTTGTGGGGACTGTCCATTCATTCCTATGAGCAAAACCCTAATCCCAACAATTGGAAACAACCTTAACCCCTATCCAGCCCTAACCTTAACTATAAGTAAGCAAACAAAATACAAGACTTTTGACATTTTTAGTTTTTTGGTCCCCACAATGTAATATATGCTGACCTGACCTGACCCGACCCACCCACACACACACACACACACAGTCCTCATATTCATATCTTTATGGGGACTCTCCGTTCATTTGTATGGGCATAACCCTAATCCCAACTATGACACCCTTAACCCCTATGCAGCCTAACCATAACCACAAGTAACCAAACAAAATATAAGACTATTGCCATTATTAGTTTTTTTGATTGCAGCCACAGATCTTTATTTTAAAAATGTCCCTTGTGGGGACTGAAAAATTCCAATTTCGGGGAAATCTGGTCTCCTCAATGTAATACTTACAAAATCACAGACACACATGGACACACACAAATATAAATATTCATAGCCACACATGAAACACATGTGTCAGGTGCAGCGTGCGGCAAGCAGGGAAGCAGGTGAGGGAGCCGTAGATGCAGCTAAAACGGGGTTTTATTTTGGGTGAAAACAAGCAGACGGGGTAGTACACGGCACAAACGTCAATGACAGATCTAGGGAGACGGACTAGAACGCGGACTAAATACACAGGAAAACAAGCAGGAAACGGAAAACAGCAGGTAAACGGGAGGATTCCACACGGGGTTAACGAGGAGGCGTGGTCCACATCAGGGCTGAATGGGTGATTGTGACAACATGGCTCATGTTTTAGCACAACACAACCCATAAATGCACTGCTGGCCTGATTGCTAAGACTCCTTATTTACTTCCCGATGGTAATACATGCCATAAGTATTTCATTTAAATGATTTTTAAAATATGTATTTAATAACTTCTGAGTATTTTGCAGTTTGAATGTTGCTGGGGAGAAAAAAGAATATGTAATTTGTGACACGCATATTTCATGCATAACAGCCGCTGGTTCCATTTTTTTTAGGTATATATGAAAAACAGTTTCTTCTTTGAGTTTGCGCATGTTTGGCACCCTGCTGTAAGACAAAGTGGGAATCTCACGCATTATGATAACTGATTTAAGAAAGTGTTGATGTGCCTCCTTGCACGTGCGAACACACAGACACTGGAACCCCTATCAGCCACCGCCACTAATTCTTTGGGTGTAATTCTGTAGTTCAGAAACTAAGACTGAAACTGTGACAGAAATGTTCATGATCTTGTATCGCCGTTCCTACAACCTACAGCAACCTAAATCACAAAATTCTTATTCTATTTAAAGATATGGCAAGCTGTATATTTTATAAATATTACACATTATTAGGGCCATAACAGGACACATATTCATTGTGCACCGCTACAATTTTACATATATTTTTGTATTTTCAAATTACAAATTTGACTTGTATTTTAATTAAATACAAATAAAATTAATTTCTCACACCAATAAAAACAAATTTCTCACACCAGTATTTTGTATTTTATTTTGCTACATTTGATGAGCTAGTATTTGCAATTTGTAACAAGATACGTTTCATGTATTTTTGCCCATCTCTGACCATAAACGCCATTATTCAGATGCAGCCCCCAGCTGCCCCCACAGACAGACTGGAATGACAATTCAAATGAGCAAATTACTCAACAAAAGCAGGCATACAATAAATGCTGTTTTTTTGCCTCTGTGTGTGTTTTCATGCTTCGACCTTTAAAATGATTAAATACATACAGAAGGCTTACACGCATGTTCAGTAGAAATTGAAATGAATCAAAAACCATAAAAACGCTCAATGTTCAAAGAGCTAATTGTTCTTGGGTGTTGTCTGGTCTTCTGTTTTACCTCAAAACATCTCCATTAACTCTAATCCAGCAGAGCTTTTAAGATCTTTGAGTGCCAATAAAATAAATGATTCTACTGAACTACTGAATATGAGAGATGTCTGAACCCCTAACACTAATCATCGGAATACTTATATGTAATATAATTTAAAAAAATCCATTACACAGAAAATATGCTCTCAATTAATCTCAATTTATAGTTAGAATCACCGACAGGTCCATTTTGAAAATATATATATATATATTCATTCTTATTGTTATTAGTCTGTTGTTTACCTCATGCATGTTACTATGCGTATTCCCCCTTGTTTAGAGTACCAAGATGTCTCACATATTTCAGGCCTGCCTCCAGATACATGCTGTTCAAACTCTAACAGAATGCTGATTAGAGATTTTTTTTTCTCTTTGCTTTTAGCAAAAGATAAAACACTAAATCAAAAGCGTCACAGTTGCTGTTGCCAAGACAATTACACATCACATTGTTGAAGTTTGACAACAGTCACTTTTTTAAACTCATTGAGTTTCCCTGAAGACCAGCAAACACAAAAAGGACATTTTAATTGTTCACAAAAATTGCAAGTTGACTGCCAATGAGACAATTCTGATGTCATACAAAAGACAGTGATAACAATGACTTTGCTCATTAACAATGAAAAACTGAAACGACAAATTGAAATTGATTCTATAGATAATGAGATATTTTTCAGAAGTGGAAGGAGATAATACTGACCTGAAAGAGTAAGGTAATAACCATAACAAAACATGAAATCCCCCTATCCAACATCCTTTAAAAAAAAAATACTGTGTTTGTCTGACATTGAGATGTGTTGAGAGGAAAGAAAATTAGCTAACAAGCTGTAAACTTTGAATCCTACATAAGTAAACATAGCAGACAAGACATAAAAATGTAGACTTTGGTCTTCCTCATGGAATAAATACAGCACAACTACATAATTTCCCCCCTTAATTACCATACAGACAGATTTCCAGGGGCAATGATAAAAGGACATCAACTGACAGTATTTTCAGTGTTTTTGCTTCAGCTGAGTCCTCATAACAAATGGAAACAGTTTGATTAGAAGGGGGACTGTGGTGAAGCTGCTTTTCTGTGGAGAACCATATAATGACAAGAAATCTGGAGATGGACCAGTGCTTTATCTCGGAGATTTCATTTCCAAGTCCCAGAGATAGCATGATAATGACATGGCAGAAAAGCAGATGGCATGCCTGGTAGATTGAACAAGCAAATACAAAATTGGTACAACCAGAACAAAGCATGGCTGCTAACATCTAGCCATTTAGGTAGTCGGTATGGTCAACAGGGCTAAATTTCAGGGTACAGGGGCCCTGCACTAGAGTAATTGTTGGTGCCCAGCCTAAAGCATAAAATGCTATTGCAACAATCAAGAAAAAAAGCATATTGAGGCCCACTGCAACTCAGGGCTCTGGGGTAGAGTTCAAGCTAGTCTGTCCATAGGTTCAGATTTCATAGTCAAACAATAACTATTACTCCCAATGGATTCTGCATGTAGTGCTGAGAGAAAACACATCCATAAGCTTCTGTCGGATGGGATTGACCACACTGTACACTGCAGGAAAAGCTGAGCCCCACGGGGAAGCAGACCAGGACTGGCAGTTTTTGAAGTTCTGGTTTCTGCTCCTCTATTTCCACTGCACTGCACTATTTTTGGTACTGCTAGTGGCACAAACTCCACCTGCTTACATGCTTTCTGAAGGTTGACTTTCCCCCTGTAGGCTTGATGACCCTCGTTGTCTAACATGTTCCATGAACAGAACATCTATACATGTTTATTTCTTCTTGTTCCTTAATAAGTTTTTATAATTCTTTTATATTATTCATGAACGTATGTATGATCTTTCCACATTCAGTTGCTTTAAATAGATATGAGAATTCAATACAATTAATTAATTATTAGTTTAAATACTAGAACTCGTGGCCATAGGTGGAAATTAGCGGGAGAACATTTTAAAATGAACTTGAGGAAGC
>JAODKC010000095.1:30656419-30666976 GCA_026777985.1 Mormyrops attenuatus | reverse complement strand
ATAATTTATTTGCCATGAATTAAGTTTATGATATTTAAAGAAATGTGTGATCATGCCCCAGTCAGTGAAAGTGTGTTCCCTACGCCCTAGTGCCCAGAGGGGTAAAAGCCGAGCTGAAGTCCACAAACAGGGTCTATGCATAAGCCCCTGGATAGTCCAGGTGTTTCACGATCAAGTGCAGACCCATGTTGAGTGAGTCATCCACTGACCTGTTTGACTGGTAGGCGAACTGCAGGGGATCGAGCAGGTGGTCAGTGGTGTTCTTCAGGTGGGCTAGCACCAGTCGTTCAAACGACTTCATCACTACAGACGTCAGGGCGACAGGCCTGTGGTCATTCAGTCCTGTGATGGAGGTTTTCTTGGGGACTGGGATAATGGTGGAGCTTTTGAAGCAGGAGGGGACTTCACACAGCACCAGGGATCTATTGAAGATCTGCGTGAAGACTGTAGCCAGTTGGTCAGCACAGACTTTGAGACAGGAGGGGGAGACACTGTCTGGGCCTGCTGCTTTCCTGTATTTCTGTTTCAGGAAGAGCTGGATCACATCCTTTTCGCATATCTTGAGTGTAGCCTGTGTATCCGAGGGGGGAGGGGGGACTGCCAGAGGTGTGATGGAGGCTCTTGTTGCTGGGCTGCAGTGGGGTGTGAATGTGTTTCTCTCAAACCTACAGTAGAAGTTGCTCAGGTCATCAGCCAGGTCTTTGTTTGCCTCAGCGGGGGGGATGGTCTCCTGTAGTTAGTGATCTCATGCAGGCCTCGCCATACTGCTGCAGGGTCATTGGCTGAAAACCTGATCTTCAGCTTTTCTGTGTAGCTTCTTTTAGCCACTTTGACTTCCTTACTCAGTAGGTTTCTGGTCTGCTTGTACAGAGCTCTGTCCCCACTTCTGTAGGCATCCTCCTTAGCCTGACGAAGTTGACATAGACTTGCTGTGAACCATGGCTTGTTATTGTTGAATGTGTGGAAGGTCTTGGATGGGACACATGTGTCTTCACAGAAACTGATATATGATGTCACAGTGTCAGACCATTCATCCAGGTTGTTGGTCGCAGCTCTAAAAATGCTCCAGTCACTGCAGTCAAAGCAGTCCTGTAGTCCCTGCTTTGCCTTAGTCCATTTCTTTACTGTCTTGACCATAGGCTTAGCTGATTTCAGTTTCTACCTGTACGAGGTACATAAGAATGAGATGGACCAGAACAGACAGAGTGCCCCAGAGCTGCCCGGGGAACAGAGCGATATGCATCCTTAAGGACTGTGTAGCAGTGGTCCAATGTTTTATTTTCCCTGGTGGGACAGTTAATATGCTGTCTGGATTTTGGTAGTTTGTGGTTTAATTGAGCTCTGTTGAAGTCCCCAAGGATGATGAAGAGGGAGTCTGAGTGCTTCTGTTCCAGGCTGGATATCTGCTCAGCCAGGGGTGCAGTGCATCCTTCACACTGGCCTGAGGTGGAATGTACACACCGACCAGGATGAAGGAGGAGAACTCCTGTGGTGAATAAAATGGCTTGCAGTTGATGAACAGTGTCTCCAAGTCATTGTTGCAATGTTTAGCTAGTACAGTGAAGTCTGTACATCAACTTTCGTTTACGTAGAAACAGCCACCCCTCGTATTTCCCGATAGCTCCAATACGCGATCCGCTCAGAGCAGATGAAAGCCCGGCAGACACAATCCGTTGCTGGGGATAATTTGAATGAGCAAGTGAAACAAATGGCAGCAAAATGCGCAAAGTCCTTATTAGTTCCGTTTAGGAGAAGCAGCTCATCCATCTTGTTGGGCAGAGAGCGGAGATTCGCCAGGTGAATTCACAGGAGTGCAGTTCGGAATCCCCGCCGTCACAGCTTCACTAGTGCGCCGCCGCACTTTCTGCATCAGCATCTCCTCCATGTCCCGTAGACTGCTGCCACTCTTCTGACTAAGATCTCCAGAAAAGCTTCCGGGTTTGTGAAAAATGATGGGAAACTGTCTGGAGTGCACTGCCTAAAGTTCAACAGTTCTTCTTTAGAAAAAGTAATCAGGTTTGGGTTACCGAACACACAAAAAACAAACAAAAACAAAGAAAGTACTAGAGAGCTCCGTGCCGAGGCAACCATCCGCGATGCCATCTTGTAAGATAGTTTTAACGATGAAATCAAAATTAAAACATTCTTGATCAAAAGAATCTTATTCGATGACAAGTATTGTGTTAATCTGTTTGCATCTGTCTGCATGTTCCTTTAAATTATCTTAATTTTCTTACCCTTATAAACATGCCTCACAGATTATTCGCTATTCTATCATCCTTACTTAAACAATTATATAAATATATATAGTCATATACCTGCAGATATCCACTTATTCTCACGTTTACCTTAGAGAAATTAGTTTAAACAAAGAAAGTACTCTCTGGTAACTGGTCTTACAAGAGAAAAAAGAGAAAACTATTGTCATGACATCTGAGGGCGTGGCTCCTGTCAATTAGCGCCACGCCTACCATACTACTTAAACCCGGCACGAAGATCGCTCAGTGCGAGGTATTGATGGTTACACCACTACTGAGCGACTACTACCCCTGTCTGTGTTTCAGCTCCGCTCCTCCCGCCTCTCATTCCTCCCTCCGCCCGCGTCTCCCGATCTTCCCCGCGCCCATCCTGACCAGCCCTGATTCCTCCCCATGGCCTCTCCCTGTGTGTGGTGTCCACATCCCCGGACGGATTCCCCGGCTCCTGGACTGCGCTTCGCTCCGATCCCCGACCATCTCTTCGGATCATCCTCTTGTTTTGGTAGCCCTGCCCGGACTGATTCTCGGCTTTGACCCTGCCTGTTTCCTGGACCCGTCTCTGTCTCTGCGGAATAAACATAGCTCTGCACTCTCCCTGGCGTTCTGTCGTGACAACTATGATACATGGTTACATTTCCTTTAACGTTTCATAATTCAGAGACTGAAGGTACCTGTGTGAAGAACAACCACATGGAAAAGGGTTACAAGAAACCGCAAACTACGATAAAGCCGCAAGATGCAGAGAGCCACTCCAGACCTCACCCCCCGCTCCATCTCTTGATCATCTCACCAGCTCTGCAACAAACTTCCAGAGACTTCATCCACAATCACGTTAACTAATTTTCATTCATTTAACAATCTAACCTGTCCTGTTCATCTGTTTTATAATTTTGGGTTGCACTTTTAGGATCAAGGGCTTGCTGTGCAGAACAGTATTTCCTTTATGGGTACCCACTTAAATGAAGTTACTGCCATGCACTAGTGGCCAGTGCACACACGCACACCAACAACCGTGTCTCATAGCAACATTTCATGAGTTTTGCCATGCTTACAGTAGTCTATTATTAGCCGACGAGGCAGTGATTGGAATACGGGACTGGAGCTGCCCCTGAAGGGACAAATCAAAATCACCCATATATCGGGATGTCCCGGACAATTCGGGACGGTTGGCAACCCTAGCCATGCCATATTCCATTCTGCTCATTGATTTTATCCTGTTTTGCGACTCAGACAAAGGAGGGCACATTTGTAGACCGCATTTGCAGTAGCCTTCTATATGTGACAGCTTTGTTGTTATGACACATTTGGTCTTCCAATGCAGCCTTAGTAGGGTACAGCCCCTGAATTCGGACACGGGCACTAGCGTACAACAATTTTAAGGGTGTAGATCTGAGGGCTGCAGTAGCTGTTTTAAACAGTGGCATACCTTTTCACAGTGAGTGTTTCTTTGTTTGTGTTATGGCTAGGCTCTACCTACAATTGTGAATCTTACTCATTGTTATTTATTTTGGGATTTCATTTGAATGATGGGGGCAGCACAGTGGTGCAGTGGTTAGCACTGTTGCTTCACAAATCAGGGACCTGAGTTCAGGTCTTTGCCAGGGTTCCATGTGTGTGGAGTTTGCATGTTCTCCCCGTGTCATTGTGGGGTTTCCTCCGGGTGCTCCCATTTCCCCCCCATAATCCATAAACATGCTGAGGCTAATTGAACTTACCAAACTTGCCCATATATGTGCATGGGTGATGTGTGTGAGTGTGCCCTTTGTCAGGTTGACGCCCTATCCTGGGTTGTTTCCTGCCTTGCACCCATAGCCTCCAGGGGGCTCTGGACCCCCTGCGATCCTGCATTGGACTAGTAGTTACAGAAATGGGACAGACAGATGGATGGATGGATGTTTAAATGATTTACTTTTCTGGGTGCATTCTTTTGCTGTAAATTTCAATTTAATGGACCTGTTGAGCCTGCAGTACCGATTATATTACTGCAAAATATACAGCTGCTGGACAATGAGACAGATGAACTGCACTATCAGATTAATTCTTAGGGAAAGATGTGTGGTTATTATGTTCTCGCCTTCATGAAACTCAGCTGTAGCTAAATATTTTCACTCAAGGGGCAAGGGGCTCTATGCTGCACAGAGGTGGTGTTTGTTTTTAAAACAGCTTCAGAGGCTAAAACCTAGTAACTGGCAGACTCCAGCAGTCCTGAATTCTTCACTGTTAAATTGCACCCCATCTACCCGCAGCAGGAATTCTGCTCTGTTATTCGCACCACTATTAACATCCTTCCACAGAGGTGGTGCTTAACGACCTGTATAGTGAGATAGGCATACAGGAGAATCTGAATCCCCAGGATTATTTTATCATTATCTGTGAAATTAATCATTGCAACACCCTAGTCCAGTGACACGCTTGAGTGCCATTACTCTCACATTAATGGGTGCAAAACAGCTTGCTGCACCTGAAATTCAGCAAGTCCAACATTTTCATTTATTTAGCTTTTATCCAAAATGATGTTCAATTGAGAAAGCAGGGACAGCCAGTTCTTGGAGCGATTCAAGTTTAGTAACTCTGCCAAACTTGGGATTTGAATCTGCAATCTTTCAATCACAGTCACAGCATCCTAATCTCCTGGGGCATGCAGTGTCCCCAAACTAAGCTTTCTTTGTGCTGCAAAACTCACCCCTCGTGGTTAGGTCGGAATGACATTGGTCTTGTGTGGTGGAGCTACAACACAATGATGGCATAGAGCAGAATACATTCAAATATATTATTCCTCAGAGGACATGTCCATTAGCATTACAAAAATAAATCTCGGCATAAACAAATTGCACCCAAAAATAAGAAATAATGAACTAGATGTGTAACAAATCGTGTGCAAATAAAGTTAAAACATGCCCTGTCAACATGGAAGGTGCATACAACTCAGCGACATAGTCGGAGAGCCTGAGCTTCGGCAAAGTTTATTCCCAAGCACCACTTTCCATCTCTCAGCATGTCAAACAGGATTTCCCCACTCAGTGAAACACCCACTGAGACGCCTGTTGAAAGTGCTCTGGTGATAGGTGATTCTATCCTATGACACGTGAAAATAGCTAGACCTTTAGCGGCACCACCAGTCGAGGTAAATTGTTTACCGGGAGCCAGAGCGCCGGACATCAGGGCCAATTCTAAGGTGCTGACCAGAAATAGACGTAGATATTCCAAAATAGTTGTCCACGTCGGCGCCAATGATGTCAAGCTCAGACAGTCTGAGGTTACAAAAAGTCATTTTAAAGAGGTGTGTGAGCTAGCCAAGACAATGTCCCAGGCAGTAATTCTCTGGCCCACTACCAGCTAGACGTGACACTGAGACCTACAGCAGGCTTTGGTCGCTGAACTCCTGGCTGTCAAGGTGGTGCTCTGAAAATAGCATAGGTTTTGTAGATAACTGGTCCACTTTTGAGGGAAAGCCTGGTCTTTTGAGCCAGGATGGTATCCACCCCTCGTGGGAGGGTGCTGCCCGTATTTCAATGAACTTAGCAGCTAGCCTTTAGGCAGGTACAGGTTTAGGCAGCCTTTGACAAACCGGAGCTAAGGCCAAGCCGCAGGCAGAAAGCCTAAACCGGCTGCCTGCGAGTTGCCTTGAGTCTTTACCTAGGTACCACCATATTGACATTGTCTCTGTTCCCCGAACCAAAAATATTACACATAGACTGCAAAAAGCATCCCTTTCAAATTTAATGTGTATTAAGTTAGAGCAGCTGATGCAGACCGCCTGCACTACTAAGCTAAAAATAGGATTACTAAATAATAGATCATTAACTACTAAGGCACTTATTCTAAATTAAATGATTTCGGACCATGTCCTAAACATGCTCTGTCTAACAGAGACATGGGTAAAACCTAATGACACCTCCAGGATATAGTTATGAGCACAGACCCCGACTCAATGGTAAAGGGGGAGGTGTTATGAAGAAACACTTCCAATAATGCAGAAGTCAGGATTTAAATTTAAATAATTCAAATTATTGTTCATCAAAATTTCAAGCAACTGTTCAAAATCTAAAACTCTACCTCTCCCCCTCATTACAATTTACCGTCCACCAGGTCCTTATTCGGAATTTTTAGCTGAATTTGTAGAATTCCTTTCAGATGTAGTTATTTTAACTGAGAGAGCAATAATTGTGGGGGATTTTAATATTCATGTAGACAACAAACAAGATCCTCTGATCCCCTTCACTAATATACTAGACTCTATGGGTATCATTCAAAATGTAATTGGGCCTACCCACAATTGCGGTCATACCCTTGATTTACTACTATCGTTTGGTCTTGATATAGATAATGTAACTGTACTGCCTCAAACCAGTATTATCTCTGACCATCATCTTATCATGTTCAATATTTACCTTGCTCAAAATATTAACTCCCTGACTTGCTTCTATTCCAAACGTACAATCACATCAAATACAGCGAGTAACTTTATTGATAATCTCCCTGAGCTATCGTTTTTGACCAAAGTAATGTCGAATCCTGCTGAACTTGATAGCATTTACGGATTGTTTAACATCTACGCTTAGTTCCACCCTAGATAAAAATTCTCCGTTAAAGATAAAAAGAGTAAATAATACTGCTCCTTGGTATAATGACCACTTGCATACTTTAAAACAGGAGACACGGAAACTAGAACGTAAAGGGCATCAAAATAAACTAGTGGTGTTCAAACTAGCATGGAAAGAGGCTATGGGTAGCTATAAAAAGGCTCTTAGTGCCGCTAAATCAGAGTATCTATCGCAACTAATTGAAATAAACAAAAATAATCCTAGATTGCTATTTAATATAGTATTCAAGCTGACTAATAACCAGACTATTACTCAAAGTGTGCCTGTGTTATTTTCCAGTGACGATTTTATGTGACGAATTTTTTGACCAAAAAATATGTTCAATTAGACAAAACATTTTGAATATCCCAATAACTACATTTTCTGGCCTTGAGCATGTGCTAATGCTGCAACCGCCATATTTGAAGCATTTACCCTGGTTAACCAGTCATAACTGACATCCTTAATTTTATTAAATTCATCTACTTGTATGCTAGACCCTGTTCCAAAAAAATTATTCAAAGAGATATCCCAACAGTGATTGATCCGCTACTAGCAATAGTTAACTCCTCAATCAGCATTGGCCATCTACCAAAATCTCATAAACTAGCAGTAATTAAACCTCTATAGAAGGAGCCAAACTTGGATCCCTTGGAAATGATAAACTATAGACCAATCTCTAATCTACCATTTATCTCTAAAATAATAGAGAGAGTTGTAGCTAGTCAACTAACCTCATTTCTGCAGGAGAATCAGATTTATGAAAGATTTCAGTCTGGGTTTAGAGCTCATCATAGCACAGAGACTGCTCTACTGAAGGTGGTAAATGATCTTCTCCTATCTGCTGACCAAGGCTGTGCCTTGCTCCTAGTGCTGCTTGATCTTAGTGCTGCTTTTGATACTATAGACCATGCCATTCTCCTAGACAGGCTTGAACATTCTGTAGGCAAAAGGGGAGTGGCACTCTCTTGGTTTAATCCTAGCCTCTCAGACTGCTATCAGTATGTGAATTTAAATAGCGATTCCTCAGACCTCAAGGTCAGATATGGAGTGCCACAAGATTCAGTTTTAGGTCCCCTACTATTTTCATTATTCATGTTACCGTTAGACTTAGTTTTTCGTAAGCATGGAGTTAGCTTTCATTAGTTTGCAGATGATATACAATTATATATATCGGCTAAACCAGAAGATAGACAGCAACTTCAGAGAATGGAAGAATGTTTAATTAACATCAAAAAGTGGATGTCAGACAACTTCCTCCAGTTAAATCTAGACAAGACTGAGGTTCTTCTTACTGGCACTAAAGCCACCAGAAGTAAACTATCTGACATCATAGTCAATCTGGATGGACTATCTATTGCACCAAGTACTGTTGTTAAAAACCTTGGTGTTATTCTAGATTCTGATCTTTTGTTTAATGTACATGCTTCTAACATTAGCCGTACTGCCTTCTTTCACCTGCGTAATATTGCCAAATTAAGAAACATGCTATCCTTTCAAGATGCCGAGAAATTGGATCATGCGTTTATTACCTCCAGGCTCGATTACTATAATGTCTTATTCTCCGGCTGTCCAAATAGGTCATTAAATAAACTCCAGCTGGTCCAGAATGCAGCAGCCAGAGTCCTCACCAAAACTAAAAAACATGATCATATTACGCCAATTTTACACTGGGTGCCAGTTAGATTTCCTGTTGACTACAAAATACTACTCTTAACTTATAAAGCTGCCCTTGTGAAAAAAAGTGTACTTAATTAAATCTGTTTACATTGTAATTACCCCATAAATAAAATACTGACACTAAATATGGTACTTTAAGTATACTTTTATGAAATGAAAAATATCTTAATACATCTTAAATGTGCACTTAATTAATATTAAAATACATCTATGCTAGTGACTGGTGATTAACTTTTAAGTTTTTTACCGATTGAACAATGTCACATAAATCAGTTGCCAGGCCAGAAAATCCATTGCAAGAACAGACATGAAACAAAAAACAATGCTTTGAATATTTTTAAATATTTTTTTTACATATTTATTATACACTTACAATTATATCTCTGAAATTGACATAGGCCTAAGTATCAAAAATAACCAAAACCAAACAACAAATAAGATTTAAGATATTAAAAGATTTTAGAACAGTAAACCCTCTACAATGAAATTTTCAAGTGTTCACATGAGTGCAAGTGATTTCAAATGAATACTATGGGTAAAAAAAACATAACATCAATTACCTGTCATAAATTATCACCAAATGGAATTCAACCAAGATACTTCAGGTTTGGAACTTCAAGAACCATCTCTGTCTTTTTACTTCACTTAGTCTTTATTTAGGTTGTCTTTCAGTCAATGTCTTTGTTTCGTCTCTGTCTGATGTTGTGTGTTGTCCAGTTACTCTCTGTCTGTCAATCAATTGTCTTTACCAGCACCAGGGTTCTCATTAACACTTTCCTGAGGTCTCCTTGAGTAGGCTTCATCGTTGCACTTCTTTCTTAGCATCATCCTGATTTCTGATGGTGATGTACCAGGAACTGTGTTATCACTGCATCTGGAAACAACATGGTAGATGATATAGAATTAAACAGCAACAATGTTGAAAAAAATTACTGTGAAGGTTATATAGTAAGCTAAATTATTTTAATAATGGATCAGTTAATAAGTTCTAAATGTACTGTTTGATTTAGAAAAGGCATATAAGCAAATCCTAATAAAATGCATATTAAACTGACATTACTTGGATGGACAATAAGCATATTATAAGCACAGTAATTTACTGTGTATTGATAACATTAAGCTTCGTTTTAAAATGTACCAACATACCAATGAGTGCATTGACCTTTTCGGAATCCAAAGGGGTTTTGCTTGTCTTCTGTCCAGTAAGGCTTGACATTCTAAGGTCTCTCTTCCGAAAAGTACAACCGCCAACTCTTGAACAAAAATTGACATTTTTGTTCTTGAAAGTCGATCAAAAGTTCTTTTTGGAATCATCAGTCCTCTAGCTATGTTTACGTGTCCAAACAATTCAACATACAATTTGGTTTTATTAAGGTATTAAGTCATAATAATGAGAAAGTATGTCATTATTATAAGATACTAAGTCATAAGAAGAAGAAAGTTTCTCATTATTATGAGATACAATGTTAAAAATGAGAACATTTCTCGTTTTATTTTTTCTTCACATGGTTCAAATGGGCTTCCATAAAAATTTTATCTAGCTTCCTGGAAATTTTACCATTTCTGCTGGTCTTGAAACTGCAGTTGAAGGCTGAACATCACTGGAAGAACTACTCAATGAGGGTGATGATAAAGGACAAGTTTTAACTGCTTCTACCAAATCCTTCGGCGTCTTCATCACATTTGGCAACTCTGTTGAGACAAATGTTGGGTGGGCGGCGGGGGTGCAAACAGCTAACATCCTCCCACTCTAGGTCTGTTGAAGTCTGTGCAAAAACAAGTAAAACTAACATATATTTTGACGTCATGGGCATGGGAGTTAATACAGAAAGAATTCTTAGTTATCCAGATAACTTAAATCAAAGGTTAAAAATGTCCAACTGAAAGTGATCATAACATCATCTTCTGTTGGATCAAGTTTTTACAGTGCATTCAGAATGTATTCAGACCCCTTTCAAATTTGAAGTTGAAGTTGAAGTTGAAGTTTATTGTCATATGTACAAAGTACAGCGTACAGAGCACAATGAAATTCTTAC